>JAVLUX010000035.1:1112500-1182500 GCA_032164185.1 Moxostoma hubbsi
TACAATCATCTACAACATATTATATAAACACCTTAAAGCAAACACTCATCAACGGTAATCATCAGCAGCGATCGCGCGTTTGTTTCATTTAATCGTAAAGTTTTGAAGTTTAATAATAATCGCATTAGTCCACATTGAGACCTTTTAAATGATAATTAAGACGTCTGTTACACCTAAAACTTTAGAAAAGACATTTAAAACATGTTAAGAACCGCGGGATCCCTGTACTGTTGCACAAAACAAATATAATCCTCATTATAGCAATAATAATTATAATTATAATTATTATTCAGTGCTTTATTTGAGCATAATGCAATGTTCGCACAAACTGTTCAATCACAATAAATATATTTAAGAGTAAATGTTGCTTTTTAAAAGGGTCTATCGATCCCTAATATTCCCATGACTGTAAGAAGTCTTCATACTGTTTCTGAGTTGGAACAACAATATTCCTCTTGAGACTGACGTTGTCTTTGCACAGCTGGGTGGAGAAGACAAACCAAACCTGATTAGATGATGTAACGCCACAAACAGTTCCACAGTGACGTCGTGTCGCTCTCGCTCAGACCTCAGATCTCTTAAAGGGACAGTGGAGACTGTGAAATCATTTACTCATCCTCATGTTGCTCCAAACGGTTCTAAAGAAGTTTGATGCTCGACCCCCCCATACAAACCTTTTGTGTTCCACAGATGCACGTTTGGAACAGCATGAGGGTGAGTAAATAATGACAGAAGTTTCATTTTGGGGTGAACGATCCCTTTAATGGAGTTCTAAATTTCAGTAGAAACATTGTCTCAGATTTGAGATCTGTGTTTATATAAAGACAATAAAAGTCTCTGGTAACTCCCCAATTACACAGTGTGCAAACATGTGTGTGTGTGTGTGTGTTATATGTATGTGTGTGTGTGTGTTATATGTATGTGTGTGTGTGTGTGTGTGTGTGTGTGTATGTATGTGTGTGTTATATGTATGTGTGTTATATGTGTGTGTGTGTTATATGTATGTGTGTGTGTGTTCTATGTATGTGTGTGTGTGTTCTATGTATGTGTGTGTGTGTGTGTGTGTGTGTGTATGAATGTGTGTGTTATATGTATGTGTGTTATATGTGTGTGTGTTATATGTGTGTGTGTGTGTGTTCTATGTATGTGTGTGTGTGTGTTCTATGTATGTGTGTGTGTGTGTTCTATGTATGTGTGTGTGTGTGTTCTATGTATGTGTGTATGTGTGTGTGTGTGTGTGTGTGTGTTCTATGTATGTGTGTGTGTTCTATGTATGTGTGTATGTTATATGTACGTGTGTGTGTGTGTGTGTGTGTGTGTTCTATGTATGTGTGTGTGTGTGTGTGTGTGTGTGTGTTCTATGTATGTGTGTGTGTGTTATATGTGTGTGTGTTATATGTGTGTGTGTGTGTGTGTGTGTGTGTGTGTGTGTCTCTATGCGTGACTGCTCATGAAAGATAGGTGTGTGTGTGTATTATATGTGTGTGTGTGTTATATGTGTGCGTGTGTGTCTGTCTATGTGTGTGTGTGTGTTATATGTATGTGTGTGTGTGTGTTATATGTATGTGTGTGTATATATGTGTGTGTGTGTGTGTGTGTGTGTGTGTGTGTGTCTCTATGCATGACTGCTCATGAAAGATAGGTGTGTGTGTGTATTATATGTGTGTGTGTGTTATATGTGTGCGTGTGTGTCTGTCTATGTGTGTGTGTGTGTTATATGTATGTGTGTGTGTGTGTTATATGTATGTGTGTGTATATATGTGTGTGTGTGTGTGTGTGTGTGTGTGTGTGTGTCTCTATGCATGACTGCTCATGAAAGATAGGTGTGTGTGTGTATTATATGTGTGTGTGTGTTATATGTGTGCGTGTGTGTCTGTCTATGTGTGTGTGTGTGTTATATGTATGTGTGTGTGTGTGTGTTATATGTATGTGTGTGTATATATGTGTGTGTGTGTGTGTGTGTGTGTGTGTGTCTCTATGCATGACTGCTCATGAAAGATAGGTGTGTGTGTGTATTATATGTGTGTGTGTGTTATATGTGTGCGTGTGTGTCTGTCTATGTGTGTGTGTGTGTTATATGTATGTGTGTGTGTGTGTTATATGTATGTGTGTGTATATATGTGTGTGTGTGTGTGTGTGTGTGTGTGTGTGTCTCTATGCGTGACTGCTCATGAAAGATAGGTGTGGTCTTCTATAGTACACAAACACAGTGTGTTTAAGTCAGAAGTACACCTGAGAGTCCCTCACCAGTGCACACTAATGAGGGAAAAGGTGAGAGGACAGTAGAAATCAGTGTTGATTCACATGACAGAGTGACACATAATTCCAGTGAGAAAGTACCATCACACACCCATTCCCCCGAGAACACACAAAGCGGTACAGCGGTGGGATATATACCGCTCAATATCTGCATTCACATCATTTTATACTGTCATTGGAAATGCACACGCCTATACTGACAACTGATATTAATATATAAGGTTCATTATTCTGTGTCAAATTAGCCAAAAATCTAATAGAAATGTTTTATTTGATGAATAGTATTTCTGAAGACAGATAAACATAAATGATAATAAAAGCAAATATATTTCATGCCAAGGATCAATATTCATTGAGTAATCCATTATTTTGTAGAAAAGGGTCAAAATGACTATTTCCGCCTAGAGGTATTACTTTGGAGCAAAACTACAAGCCAATAAAATCCCCTTATGAAGGTGTCAGCATCATGATTTTATGATTACACAGAGATCAGTAGATCTGTTACTAATATCAGTCGACTTCAGCAGCTCTTGTTGCATTATACGCCAATGGTGCGAGTCCAAAAATGGCCAAAAGCACTTTTTTCTGCTGTTTTTCCAAAGTTTGAGTGTCTATAACTCCAGAAGTATTAAAGATATCTTAATGTCCTTTTACATTCTGGTTCATAATAAATTTTTCTTTTTGTATATTAATTTTTAAGCCTCTATATGGTTCAGTCCCAGAGATATGGGGCTCTCAACATGGCTCCATGTGTCAAATTTTACCCGTTTTCAATGGTCGAAAACGAAACGTGGTTCTCAAGCTAGTTTTTCTTGCGTAACAAAACCAGTATCTGAAGCATACCTTAAATCATGTGTCTTGGTAAAACAGGTGGAATAGTTCCCATTGACTCGAGTCAAACCAGAGAGACACACGGGACAGTGAACAACCACCTAGCAACCACCCAGAACACCATAGCAACTGCAATGCTCTGGTAACCATCCATCGAGTCTTAACTGTCATGACACACATTTTTCCATCTGAACAGTAGAAGATGATGGTAAGAAAGCAAGATTCAGATTAGCGGAGAAACACACTTAAACTGGGTCACATCTCAGTTACACCTCACCAAATATTGCTGCCCACGTTCAGTAAGACAGGTAAAGACAGACAGACAGCTTCAGTGCAGTATGAACACTGTCAGATGTCACAGGAAGTGCAGGGAGAGCGTAAAGGAGACACTGTAGTTCTTAGCATTGCCCCTGTCTTGTTCCACAATGCATACAGGTATTTAGGACAGAGGGTTACAAACTAGAAGGTCCTGGGACGCCCACGGGGCGCAAGGGGTGCTAGAAAAAACAAAGAGAACTTTTATCATATGTGACATTATTGACACTTATTACTTCTTTATAAAGACAAGTAATAATCAAGGGATTAACCCTTTAAGCTCTGAAGGTGTTTTGAAAGATTTCCTGTTTCACTGGTATACCCAAAATACCCAAAATACCCCAAATTAAAGGATTAAAAAAACAACAACAACAACATCATGAAGGGTGAAGTGATGCATTCTGAGACTCTCAGCCTGTTTTTCAAAAATTGCTGAAAATTTTTTTATTTTTTTTTTAAAATCAAAATGTTACTTTTTTTTTCTTGTTTATCTGATTTAACATCATTTATCTCAGGATGTAAATAAAGTGACTCCAGAAAACAACTTTTGATTTGTTCCCGATCATGTCAACTGTATCTGAGAAACATTCTGTGCCGATACGACAAAGCGATCAAACGTTACAACATTACAAATACATATTTTAAAATTATATTTTATATTTCTTCTAAACCTGACGAAAGTTCAGTGGTAAAAGACTCTGGCTTCCACCCCTGGGGTTCGCTAGGTCAAATCCCAGGGCGTGCTGAGTGAGTCCAGCCAGGTCTCCTTAGCAACCAAATTGGCCGGTTGCTAGGGAGGGTAGAGTCACATGGGGTAACCAAATTGTCCCGGTTGCTAGGGAGGGTAGAGTCACATGGAGTAACCAAATAGGCCCGGTTGCTAGGGAGGGTAGAGTCACATGGGGTAACCAAATTGGCCCGGTTGCTAGGGAGGGTAGAGTCACATGGGGTAACCAAATTGGCCCGGTTGCTAGGGAGGGTAGAGTCACATGGGGTAACCAAATTGTCCCGGTTGCTAGGGAGGGTAGAGTCACATGGGGTAACCTCCTCGTGGTCACTATAATGTGGTTCTCGCTCTCGGTGGGGCGTGTGGTGAGTTGCACGTGGATGCCGCGGAGAATAGCGCGAAACCTCCACACGGGCACGTTATGTCTCCATGGTAACACACTCAACGAGTCACGTGATAAGATGCGCGGATTGACGGTCTCAGACGCGGAGATTCGTCCTCCGCCACCCGGATTGAGGCGAGTCACTACGCATGAACTGAACATTACACTGAATGTTATATTTCTACTCCGCTGATGGTTTGTCTTGAGGGTTTAATTTATAAAATGTGCATTTCTCTTCACTATTGCAGCCTGTACAGCTTTAAAACAACTCGCTTCAAAACTCGCTTTTGGTGACAATTAAACAGGATTGTCGTGCTTGCAGATGGGCGGGGAGCTTTGAAACCGCAGCCAGCGGTAATAAAACTCACATTACCTGTCTGCAGAGATACACCTGTTCTCTCAGGGGAATACCACCAGACATGTGTGTGTGTGTGTGTGTGTGTGTGTAACAATACTATGTTTCTACATTTTCCCTATAGTCAAACAGAGCTGCATTTACCCCAGAGCAGTCATGAGATTTTACCTGCGCTCACTGACAGTGAAATCCACCAAAAGTGAGCCATAAAATCAACGACTCCGTCCCAAACCAAAGTTTTTTATTTTTAGTCATAGTCATTAAATATAGTCAATACGTCATCGTGTCCAGTAGTAAAAAAGTAAAAAAATAATACAAATCAAAAAATTTAAAAGTAGTGTAATGCATTACATTTTAAATACTTGTAATCAGATTACAGTTACTGACTTTCAATTGTGGCCCCGTAACTAGAAATGAGAAGTGCTGTTGAGCGGAAAAGTGTTTTAGAAATTTGTAAAGTGATTACTTTTCAATAAAATAATTTGTTAAGTAATCTGATTACAATTTTAGATAAATAAGTAGTGAATTACTCTTTTTAAGTAACTTGCCCAACACTGAAACATATTCATAAATAATGAAAATGGCAAAAATAGTCGACAAAAACAGATTTTAGATGCCGATCATGTGCAAAATGATTAAAACGTGTTAAATTGTAACAGACCAAACCTTAACGATATATATACACAAAAATCTACAATTATTAAAACATTTATTAATCATATAAAAAATAAACTGGTACTGTCTCTTTAGGAAAACCGGCATTTCTGTAAAAAGCATCTCTAGTTGAGTGCATGTTAACGAGACTTATTTTAAAATAAATAATCATTTGTAACACTAAAAATGCCTTTACTGTAATTTTTCAATTATTTCAATCAATTTAATGCATGCTATTTAATGCATCCGATTCAATGCATCCTCTTTGATTTAATGCATCCTCTTTGATTTAATGCATCCGATTTAATGCATCCTCTTTGATTTAATGCATCCGATTTAATGCATCCTCTTTGATTTAATGCATCCTCTTTGATTTAATGCATCCGATTTAATGCATCCTCTTTGATTTAATGCATCCGATTTGATGCATCCTCTTTGATTTAATGCATCCGATTCGATGCATCCTCTGTGATTTAATGCATCCGATTCAATGCATCCTCTGTGATTTAATGCATCCTCTTTGATTTAATGCATCCTCTTTGATTTAATGCATCCGATTCGATGCATCCTCTGTGATTTAATGCATCCGATTCAATGCATCCTCTGTGATTTAATGCATCCTCTGTGATTTAATGCATCCTCTTTGATTTAATGCATCCGATTTAATGCATCCTCTTTGATTTAATGCATCCGATTCGATGCATCCTCTGTGATTTAATGCATCCGATTCAATGCATCCTCTGTGATTTAATGCATCCTCTTTGATTTAATGCATCCTCTGTGATTTAATGCATCCTCTTTGATTTAATGCATCCGATTCGATGCATCCTCTGTGATTTAATGCATCCGATTCAATGCATCCTCTGTGATTTAATGCATCCTCTGTGATTTAATGCATCCTCTGTGATTTAATGCATCCGATTCAATGCATCCTCTGTGATTTAATGCATCCTCTGTGATTTAATGCATCCGATTCGATGCATCCTCTGTGATTTAATGCATCCGATTCGATGCATCCTCTTTGATTTAATGCATCCGATTCGATGCATCCTCTGTGATTTAATGCATCCGATTCAATGCATCCTCTTTGATTTAATGCATCCGATTTAATGCATCCTCTGTGATTTAATGCATCCGATTCAATGCATCCTCTGTGATTTAATGCATCCGATTCAATGCATCCTCTTTGATTTAATGCATCCGATTTAATGCATCCGATTCAATGCATCCTCTGTGATTTAATGCATCCGATTTAATGCATCCTCTTTGATTTAATGCATCCGATTTAATGCATCCTCTTTGATTTAATGCATCCGATTTAATGCATCCTCTGTGATTTAATGCATCCGATTTAATGCATCCTCTTTGATTTAATGCATCCGATTCGATGCATCCTCTGTGATTTAATGCATCCGATTCGATGCATCCTCTGTGATTTAATGCATCCGATTTAATGCATCCTCTGTGATTTAATGCATCCGATTTAATGCATCCTCTTTGATTTAATGCATCCGATTCGATGCATCCTCTTTGATTTAATGCATCCGATTCGATACATCCTCTGTGATTTAATGCATCCGATTTAATGCATCCTCTTTGATTTAATGCATCCGATTTAATGCATCCTCTTTGATTTAATGCATCCGATTCGATACATCCTCTGTGATTTAATGCATCCGATTTAATGCATCCTCTTTGATTTAATGCATCCGATTCGATGCATCCTCTTTGATTTAATGCATCCGATTTAATGCATCCTCTGTGATTTAATGCATCCGATTTAATGCATCCTCTTTGATTTAATGCATCCGATTTAATGCATCCTCTTTGATTTAATGCATCCGATTCGATACATCCTCTGTGATTTAATGCTTCCTATTTAATGCATCCTCAGTGAACAAAGCCCCTCCCCACCCAAAAAAAAGAGAACCCCCCCCCCTCGACCATTTCTACTACTGACTAAAAGTCTAAAAAACAGATTTCATAAGTATTGTAGCCACAACCGATCAAAACTGCAGCTTCATTCACGTCACATAAAAAAATTATTCTGCGTATGAACCCAAAGCACAGAACCTCCATAAATGAGGTGGAAAGCTGTCTTTTGCACCAGTGCTTTAATGAACCTCTGTCCGCGTTCACACATCACACTTCCTGTTACACACCCATGACACACTGAAATCCAGTGTGAGCTCTGAAGCCCCGGGGGAAAACATACCTTGAGAAAGAGACTGAAGGGGATATGGAGAGGAGAAAACAGCGTTATTAGTGCTGAGGGCAGAAAATGAGACTTTAATGAGGTTCAATTCTCCACCTCACGTCATTTATTATTCTACACTGCCTCACTAATACAGTGTGTAAGTGTGTCTCAGAGCGCTTCTAGCACATTGTCTGTTCTCTACAGAAGAGACTTCCTTCATCAGAATACAGGTTTATCAATCATACAGGTTAGTTGTATTGCCTCATTGTTAAACACAGTGGATGTACCGGCCCGTTCACGTTAATGGGCTCTCCTCTGTCATTCAGCTTAAAGATACGCCGTAGCTTGGTCCTCGGCCACTCCTCCACCCTCTGACGGACGACAGCCACACCTCCCCAGGTGGATCGGAGGCAGTCTTCCGGCCCCTGCTGTATGGAACGCTCTGCCGTGTTCTCAGGAAACAGAAGGGGTCTCCCCCGCCCCTGGCAGCGGTACTCCCACTCCAGGCGGTTGGCCGGGAGCCCCTCCGCAGTCGTGGTTGACGGTCGTCACGACCCCGCCATGTTTAGCGGCTGGTATTGGTCTCCCCCTGCCCCTGGCAGCGGCCTTGACCGCTCCAGATGGTCGGCTATGGGAGCCCCTTCTCCCTTCACGGTCGGTGGCCATTTGTACGCTCTCAGGCGGCCGGGCTCCTCCGTCCCCAGGCGGATGGCCGCAGCTGCTCCGTTGGGGTGGATGGTAGCAGCGGGAACTCCACTATGCACATCCCTCCTCCTTCCCGGGTTTCGGCACCAGTGTAAAGGTTAACGGAAAGGAGGAGGCGAGAACCGGCTTATATTTTATATAGAAACTGAATCAAAAAGACAAACACACACACACACACACACACACACACACACACACACACAGGTGTCGGACAGCTGTCAGAAAAATCCCCTTGTGCTCAATCCCCACAATCCCGTGCTACTGAGAACACATAATGTTCACCTGTCGCTGTACGCTGTGTGTGTGTGTGTGTGTGTGTGTAAGAGCTGGCTGAGCAGACGAGAGGACGGAAGCAGCGTCACTGGCCAAAATATTGTTGACATTCATTGTTATGTAAACAAACACACATGTAAACACAATGGTCAATATCAAAGTCAGCAAAAATGATTATTATTTTGTTCAGGGGGGTCAAAATGACTCTTTCCGCCTATGATTTTGGAGTAAAACTACAGGCCAATAAAATCCCCTTCTGAAGGTGTCAGCATCATGATTTTATTATTACACAGAGATCAGTAGATCTATTACTAATATCAGTCGACTTCAGCAGCTCTTGTTGCATTATACACCAATGGTGCGAGTCCAAAAATGGCCAAAAGCACTTTTTTTGTGTCGTTTTTCCAAAGTTTGAGTGTCTATAACTCCAGAAGTATTAAAGATATCTTAATGTCCTTTTACAATCTGGTTCAAATCTAACTTTACTTTTAGTATCATAATTTTTAAGGCCCTCTATGGTTCAGTCCCAGAGATATGGGGCTCTCAACATGGCTCCATGAGCAAATTTTACCGATTTTCAATGGTTAAAAAAAACAAATGTGTGTATTACCAAGAGTTATTATTTTGTTGGTGGAGAGATGTAATGAGAGCGAGAGGTTCATGTTAAGGAATCAAACCCTGTTTTGTCCACTTTGAGTTGAGGAAAGGAGAGGTTTGGAGGGGTGCGGTGGATGATGTTTATGTCAGTTTGTTCTGGCTGTGAGACAAGATGTTGTAACCGCAGCCACCTTCATCTCCTCCTCCTCCTCTTAACATCATCACTCCTTTCTTCATGTCTGAAACTAACAGCCAAAAAGCAGAAACTCTCTTTGTCTCTCTCTCTCTCAGGACAGTATAAACGCAATTTATTTAAGAGCCGCTAAAGTTCACTTAAAACTCTCTCTATGACGTCACGTGTCTCAACCGATCCCTGTGTGTGTGTGTGTGTGTGTTCTGGCTGTGGTCTGCACTGCTGTCATGTGTGTGTATGTATACTGTAATCAGTAACACTAGATGAGTGTGTGAGTCTCTGTGGCATGTAACTAAACACCCTGCACACACACACTGACCCCAGATCATCCTACATACAACATACAACATACAACATACTACAGTCTATCGTGTATGACCTCTGACCTGCTCTTTCAACTTTGCCAAACACAGACATATGCTGTCAAGCTCCTAAAAGGCAAAAAAGCACCATGAAAGTATCATAACACAAGAACATACAACTTTATATTTCCTATAAAAAGGCGAGGCGAGAACCGGCTTGACGATATAAATAATAGTTTAATATTAAACTGTATCATAAAGACAAACACACACAAAGGTTAAAGGTTACGGACAGCTGCCCGTAACTCTCTCTCTCTCTCTGTCACACTGCCGTCTCCGGTCGGCCTTTATCCCTCTCGAGGGCTGATTAGCCTGATTAGGGGTTGATATTAAATATATATATATATCTGGCTTCATTGGAGAGAGCAGAACTGATCTGGGTTCAGCTATCTGGGCTTATTCCACATATACAACAGCAAAACGAGAGATTAATGTCATCTTCACCTACCGCTGAATGGAAGCGACTGTGATGTCATAACTGTGTGTGTTGTGAATTAATCAACCACAAGCTACTAATGACACATACTAAATCAACTCTGTGAGAGTCTAATGACGCCGGAGGAGGAACATAATGAAGTCATTTCCATATTTAATGAGTGCATACGTGAGTGTCACACTCGCAGGGTCTTTAGAGGTCTAACAGAACTGTAAATATACTAGCGTGATGCTAGCGAGATGTAGGGATGGACTGCTGGGAAACCTTTACTGGACCGAAACAACACACTGCAGATCACTATATCAGCGTATGTAGTCGATATATGCGTCGAATCCAGGGCGTGCTGAGTGACTCCAGCCAGGTCTCCTTAGCAACCAAACTGTCCCGGTTGCTAGGGAGGGTAGAGTCACATGGGGTAACCAAATTGGCCCAGTTGCTAGGGAGGGTAGAGTCACACGGGGTAACCAAATTGGCCCGGTTGCTAGGGAGGGTAGAGTCACACGGGGTAACCAAATTGTCCCGGTTGCTAGGGAGGGTAGAGTCACACGGGGTAACCAAATTGGCCCGGTTGCTAGGGAGGGTAGAGTCACACGGGGTAACCAAATTGGCCCGGTTGCTAGGGAGGGTAGAGTCACACGGGGTAACCAAATTGGCCCGGTTGCTAGGGAGGGTAGAGTCACACGGGGTAACCAAATTGGCCCGGTTGCTAGGGAGGGTAGAGTCACACGGGGTAACCAAATTGGCCCGGTTGCTAGGGAGGGTAGAGTCACACGGGGTAACCAAATTGGCCCGGTTGCTAGGGAGGGTAGAGTCACACGGGGTAACCAAATTGGTCCGGTTGCTAGGGAGGGTAAAGTCACACGGGGTAACCAAATTGGCCCGGTTGCTAGGGAGAGTAGAGTCACATGGGGTAACTAAATTGTCCCGGTTGCTAGGGAGGGTAGAGTCACATGGGGTAACCTCCTCGTGGTCACTATAATGTGGTTCTCGCTCTCGGTGGGGCGTGTGGTGAGTTGTGCGTGGATGCTGCGGAGAATAGCGTGAAGCCTCCACACGCGCTACGTCTCCATGGTAACGCACTCAACAAGGCAAGTCACTATGCCACCACGAGGACTTATAGCCCACTGGGAATTGGGGAGAAAGATAAAAGTTGAATCCACAATAAACATGTCATTGGCTCTTTAATGAAGTAGTGAAATGTTCTCCAGTCTGACCTCTCAGATGGCGTAAGAGTTTAAATAATGAGTTTTAAGAAGGCGTTTCCAGCCCGACATCAGCTCTCAAACGACTTGCATTTGCAATGGACATAATAACGATGGATTAAATTGATTCTAAACCACTAAAAATAGTTTTTATGACATATTTTTAAAATACTTGTTTCCTGTTGACTTTAAAGTATATATGAGCAGATGAGCAGATCAGTCGTTAGACACGGTGTAACTAGAGCAGAAGACTGACAGTTCCCAATATTCAATAACACTGATCAATGGACAGATATTAGACTGACTTCAGAGAATCAATGGATGCAAGTACAGAACAGCTGTGCTGAAGTTCTGCTTGTGTGTATTAATATTTCAACAGAGGTTTCTGTTATGTAACCATTGTTGTACACGAATGCTAAAAGCACATTTGAATGCTGAGAAGACGACGAGATTCCTTCAAGTCTCTCCGTGCCAACAGATGTGTATGATGTGCAATGGTAGAAATAATACAATGTGTCCAACGTAATGACAGGAAATGAGAACTTATCAGCAATAAATGACGTATCACGCGTGGAAAGGCTGTTTGCTGATTTTGGAACTGGCTACGGTGATGTTGATCTCCGTATGACATAAACTCCTTTAAATCTGCCGTCACTCTTCAGTCATCGATCACGGACTCAATTCATCGACTCCTTCCAAATGGAGTGAGTGACACAACGTCACTTCCTGTTGCCGTAGTAACCAAGACCAACGGTCGGGATATAACCGCTGCAACATAATACGACGTTCACATTCACGCCGAAATGTAAAGCAAGGCGCGCTTTCTTCATAACCTTAATAATATTTATTGACATATTTAATCATTACGGTGTTACCTGTTCCCATATTGAGCACACAAACATGTCAAATAACACACACAACTTCATCCTCAATCATTACATATATCATTTATTCTACAAACAAAATCTAGTGATGCAACACTTCTGAACCACAATTACACAGACAGACAGACAGACAGACAGACTCATAGATAGATAGACAGACAGACTCATAGATAGATAGATAGATAGACAGACAGACAGACAGATAGACAGACAGACAGACTCATAGATAGACAGACAGACTCATAGATAGACAGACAGACAGACAGACAGACTCATAGATAGATAGACAGACAGACTCATAGATAGATAGATAGACAGACAGACAGACAGACAGACATGTAGATAGATAGACAGACACACAGACTCATAGATATACAGATAGACAGACAGACAGATATACAGATAGACAGACAGACAGATATACAGATAGACAGACAGACAGATATACAGACTCATAGATAGATAGACAGACAGACAGACAGACAGACAGATAGGCAGATAGACAGACACACAGACTCATAGATAGACAAACAGACAGATATACAGTTAGACAGACTCATAGATAGATAGACAGACAGACAGACAGACTCATAGATAGATAGATAGATAGACAGACAGATATACAGACAGACAGACTCATAGATAGACAGACAGATATACAGACTCATAGATAGATGGATAGACAGACAGATATACAGACAGACAGACTCATAGATAGATAGATAGACAGACAGATATACAGACTCATAGATAGACAGACAGACAGACTCATAGATAGATAGATAGACAGACAGATATACAGACAGACAGACTCATAGATAGATAGATAGATAGACAGACAGACACATAAACAGACAGACTCATAGTTAGATAGATAGACAGACAGATATACAGACAGACAGACTCATAGATAGATAAATAGATAGATAGACAGACACATAAACAGACAGACAGATAGACAGATAGATAGATAGATAGACAGACAGACAGATATACAGACTCATAGATAGACAGACAGACAGACTCATAGATAGATAGATAGACAGACAGATATACAGACAGACAGACTCATAGATAGACAGACAGATATACAGACAGACAGACAGATAGACAGACAGACTCATAGTTAGATAGATAGATAGATAGACAGACACATAAACAGACAGACAGACAGATATACAGATAGACAGACTCATAGATAGATAGACAGACAGATATACAGACAGACAGACAGACAGACTCATAGATAGATAGATAGATAGACAGACACATAAACAGACAGACAGATATACAGACAGACAGATATACATTATTATTATTATTATTATAGTCTATAGAAACATTATTATTACCCCATTAGAGAAACTGCATCGATGTGTAATGACATGTTTATGGTTTATTAGATCAGATGGTGGATGTGTTTGGGGTCAGGACAGGTGAAGGATGCGCGCGAGGCCCAACATCAGCACCGACCCAAACATGCACCACCATTAAACCAACAACACCTAATAATACCATCACATTTAACAAATGAAACGCTTAAATACTCCATCGTAACCGACCGCAACTGCTATGCATCACGTGTTCGTATTTACCTACATGAATATATAAATATAGGACCTGAAGCCGCTCATATATATGTAAATATATAAATATAACACCTCGATTCATCGCTGATCGCTGTATATATTGTTCATTATAACCGGTGATGAATGAGACATATTAAGGTGTATTTACCTGCCCACTGTCTGGTTGGCGAGCTGTCGCATTCGGTTGAATTGCTTCTTCATCTTCCTTCAGTTTGTGCGCGATTCCCGAGGGATGAAAACCAGCAGACATTCCTTACTTACAGGACAACCGTCGGGAAATACAACACTGCACGGGTCATACTCAATACGTCCCTTCGGCGTGAAACCATCCCCTACAGATCGTGAAATCGGCAGAAATCATCGTTAAAGCGCGCAGCTCGTCGCCGCTGTGAGATGCGGGATGCTCCGGTGAACGCTGAGCGCTGCTGACGTCACGCCAAGGAGCCGCACAGCTTTATGGGAAATGGAGTTCGGATGCATTCGCTCTGACGTCATATCTGGATTGGCAAGCGGAGAACCGTGATTTATTTGGCACTTTAAAATATTGCATATTAGTGCCAACGCATGTTCTAATTGCTACTTTTGCTGATGTTTAAAGTTTATGTGTATTCTCTAAAATGCATAAATAAAGTTTCTTAACAACAAATTGTTTTATACTTTACCCAGATTTGCAGTCTTTCTAGAGGCAATATTTAATAATCTCTTAAAACCATAAATAATAGCAAGACTAACACATTCCTAAAGTATTATGACATTTTTTTCTGATTAAGTTTTTATTATTTATATTCATTTTAATTTGTATACAACTTTTATTTGTTATTTTAAATGTATTATAACTGATAACTATATATATGTTTTTTCTTTGTTATTGTTTTTTCTTCTTCTGCAATGAAGTGTGAGCATCTTCTTGTATTCTCCACATTCACAAATAATTTGACATTTTGACTCAAAAATTAATTCTGGATTTATTTATTTATTAAAAGCATCCAAAATAGAGTTATCTAAACAATGTTGCCATCGTGTGGATGTTGTAAAGACGTGCAGCTTTAAAGTTGAAGCATTAACATTAGAAGTTATACATTATGAATAAATGATTATAATAAATTATATAATAAATTATAAACACATTATACATAATATACACCGTCTATATTCCAAAAATGCACTGTAATAAATGTAATTAGTAGTTAGTAATAAAGTACCTTTTTTTAGAGTAACTTACCCAACACTTATTATCGTTTTCTGCATGTGTGTTGCAGCTGAAGCGTAATTGAGGGCGTGTCCTCTGTGTTGACTGACAGCACTCTGCGCATGCGCACGACGGTGTGTTAAAGAGGCGATATGGCGGCACTCAGAGTGGGTCTGTTGACCCGAGCTCTTTGTAAAGGAAAAACACGAGTAATCTCTAATATTATCCTTGGAGCAAGAGCAGGTGCGTTCTCATACACATTATCTGTCTTAATATTTATATACACAGTCGGTACGGAAAGGTTATGGGATAAATAATATGATAACCTTCATGTCAAGGCCAGTGCGCTAACAGGCTAAGCTAAAGATCATGTTCATGTGTTTGTAAACACAAGTACTTTATTACTTAATGCTTTGTGCTTTTAGTAAATAGGCAGACAGACAGAACCATAGACCGGTGGACAGACAGATGTATAGACAGACAGATATATAGACAGACAGACAGAGAGATATATAGACAGACAGACGGAAAGGTAGATGGACAGACAGATATATAGACAGACAGATTTATAGATAGATAGATAGATGGACAGACAGATTTATAGATAGACAGACAGACAGACAGACAGGTAGATAGATAGACAGATGTATAGATAGATACATAGACAGACAGATAGATAGATGGACAGACAGATAGATGGACAGACAGATAAATAGATAGACAGACAGATATACAGACAGATAGATAGATAGATAGATAGATAAACGGACAGACCGATTTATAGATAGATAGACAGACAGATAGATAGATAGACAGATATACAGACAGACAGATAAATAGATAGACATACAGATAGATAGATAGATAGATAAATGGACAGACAGATTTATAGATAGACAGACAGACAGACAGACAGGTAGATAGATAGACAGATGTATAGATAGATACATAGACAGACAGATAGATAGATGGACAGACAGATAGATGGACAGACAGATAAATAGATAGACAGACAGATATACAGACAGATAGATAGATAGACAGATAGATAAACGGACAGACCGATTTATAGATAGATAGACAGACAGATAGATAGATAGACAGATATACAGACAGACAGATAAATAGATAGACATACAGATAGATAGATAGATAGATAAACGGACAGACCGATTTATAGATAGACAGACAGACAGACAGACAGATAAATAGATGGACAGACAGATAGATGGACAGACAGATTTATAGACAGACAGATAGACAGATATATAGATGGACAGACAGATTTATAGATAGATAGACAGACAGATATATAGATGGACAGACAGATTTATAGATAGATAGACAGACAGATATATAGATGGACAGACAGATTTATAGATAGATGGACAGACAGATAAATAGATGGACAGATAGATTTATAGATAGATAGACAGATATACAGACAGACAGATATACAGATAGATGGACAGATTTATAGATAGATAGACAGATAGATGGACAGACAGACAGATTTATAGATGGACAGACAGACAGATAGATGGACAGACAGACAGACAGATAGATGGACAGACAGACAGATTTATAGATGGACAGACAGATTTATAGATAGATATACAGACAGACAGATATATAGATGGACAGACAGATTTATAGATGGACAGACAGACAGACAGACAGATAGATAGATGGACAGACAGACAGATAGATAGATGGACAGACAGAAATATAGACAGACAGACAGATAGATGGACAGACAGATATATAGATAGATAGACGGACAGACAGATTTATAGATATATAGACAGACAGATAGATAGACAGATTTATAGATAGATAGACAGACAGACAGATATATAGATGGACAGACAGATTTATAGACAGATGGACAGACAGATAAATAGATAGACAGACAGACAGATATATAGATGGACAGACAGATTTATAGATAGATGGACAGACAGATAAATAGATAGACAGACAGACAGATAAATAGATAGACAGACAGACAGATATATAGATGGACAGACAGATTTATAGACAGATGGACAGACAGATAAATAGATAGACAGACAGACAGATATATAGATGGACAGACAGATTTATAGATAGATGGACAGACAGATAAATAGATAGACAGACAGATAAATAGATAGACAGACAGACAGACAGATATATAGATGGACAGACAGATAAATAGATGGACAGACAGACAGATAGATAGATGGACAGACAGATTTATAGACAGATGGACAGACAGATAAATAGATAGACGGACAGACAGATATATAGATGGACAGACAGATTTATAGATAGATGGACAGACAGATAAATAGATAGACAGACAGACAGATAAATAGATAGACAGACAGACAGATATATAGATGGACAGACAGATAAATAGATGGACAGACAGACAGATAGATGGACAGACAGATTTATAGATAGATAGACAGACAGACAGACAGATATATAGACAGACAGATATATAGACAGACAGAGATATACAGACAGACAGACACATTGTGGTGTTCTACAGGGTTTTTCTCCTCTTAAATATGTCGTTTAAATCAGTCTGGAAAGCTTGATGTTGGGTAATGCCAATCTGAAGAAATGATTTAACATGTTTAATGTTTGTGTGTTGTTCTCTAGCCTCTGGTGTTTCTCAAGGCATGCTGCCCGGCCCGTACCCCAAAACCCCCGAAGAAAGAGCTGCAGCAGCCAAGAAATACAACATGACGCTGGAAGATTACCAGCCGTATCCTGATGATGGCTCAGGGTGAGAGTCTCAGAAAGACCCGGAGTCGACACACCTGCGACACTGTCCACCGGATCCTTTTTATTGTATTTGTATTTTTATGGTTCTAGCTTTATTAGTGCTGTTGTTTTTCAGGTATGGCGACTACCCCATGCTACCAAACAGATCACAGCATGAAAGAGACCCGTGGTATCAGTGGGACCATCCTGATCTGAGGAGAAACTGGGGAGAACCTGTAAGAGACGACTCGCAACACTTTAATATCTTCTAACGCAACATTCACTGTTAGCATTCAGGATCATCCTATATCTGGATAATCCAGTCAATGAATTAAATACTTCCTAATAGACAGCTGCGTGTGGCTCTCTCTCTCCCAAACTCACAATTTTTATACCCCTCCGTGTTTCTTAAATTCTCTCTCACGTGAAGCCCCACCCACTGATGGATAAGCCCACACTGCGCACATGGATATTTACACATCGCGATATACACCATACAACAAAATATCATTTTCAAAGTTGTCTCATCAACTTGACAAACTCTCTTAAACTTTATGGACACCATAAGGGGGCACTATATCGCGAAAAAAGTTTGCGCTTCAAACGTTAAAGTCCTCGTATACATAAGTCAGGCATATGGCGTTTCATTGTAAAGCTTAGAATCTGAGCTTTTCAGAGATACCCATCACTTGTGCATTTATGGTACTTAAAATAACATAATAAAGCCTCAAAACATTCACGTTGAAAATTAGCGCCCCCTAGAGGAAATTAGGTATAAATATTTATTTCAAAATAAAAGTCCTTCACGTTAGCACATAAATGGGCACGTCATATATCAAATGAAAGCTCTCATTCTCAGGAATATGACTGTATAGTTTATACTTTTAGTTGCACTAATATAACAGTTCAAATGATTTTCTCAAAAGTATCTCAACGTGAAATATGATTTCTGTAAGTCATCAAATATAAACGTCTCATTTATGCGCCGATAACTGCTGCTGTAAAGCCCAAATAGCTAAAAACATTATATCAGCTTTTACTTTAGGAAGTTTTCTAAAAAATGAGCCATTGTTTACTTGTTTGTGAGCTCGCTTAGCTGAATAATCCAATGTTATATCTATGATGTCCAGAACAAAATA
Organism: Moxostoma hubbsi; assembly: GCA_032164185.1. NCBI lineage: Eukaryota > Metazoa > Chordata > Actinopteri > Cypriniformes > Catostomidae > Moxostoma > Moxostoma hubbsi. The sequence continues at coordinate 1,131,547 of JAVLUX010000035.1, forward strand.
TGCCATCCAGCAGGAAAAGCATGCAAAACAAATCTTAAGAAATTTTTTTTTGACTATTGATGATAAAATGATATGTTATATATCATCTCAGCTTTCTAATGACACCTAGATTGAGCTTGTAGTCCACTCAGAGGCCGAGATATTCAATGAAATAATGAGGGTGTTGCTTGAACTGAACATTAGACTGAATGTCTATGGACGAGCACATCTGTGCACAATCTTCCTGCCACCTAGTTGATTGAAATGAGACTTTTCAACATGAGGTCGTGATGTTTCGTGTTGGTGTTGTAGATGCACTGGGACTTTGACATGTTCATCAGGAACAGGGTGGACACGTCTCCGAGCCCTGTGGACTGGAGGACCATGTGTAAACATCTGCTGGGGTTCGTAGGCTTCATGATGTTGATGTTCGGTCTAGGCGAGGTGTTTCCTGCCTACCAACCCGTGGTGAGTGCGAGACGTTTATTCAACAAGACGGTCCTAGACTTGGTATTTAATTTACCCTAACCTTTGTCTCTGTCTCTCCAGGCACCTAAACAATATCCCTACAACAACCTGTATTTGGAGAGAGGAGGAGACCCCGAGAAAGAACCAGAACCTGTTAAACATTATAAAATCTAATGATATAAACCTCCCTGCTCTATAACTAATGTATATCTGTGTCTCTAATAAAGGTAAACTTAAATGTTGTCTGTTGAGTTTCTCATTTCTTACAAAACTCTAGAAAGTAATGAATAAATAACTACTAATTACGTCTAATACAGTGTAATTAGATTACTGTACTTATTACATTTCTAAAAGTATTTGCATTACTAATTACTTTGACATGAAACTGTTCTTTTAAGTCTTTCAAATAAATCATAAAAAAATCTAATTAATTATTCATGAACTGGCCAAAGAATTTAAAGGGGCAGCGTTAAATTAGAAAACATATATTTTAACAGATGTTACATTTTGATAGAAATTAACTATTGTTTTATGTAGAATTGTTCTAGAGTCTTTGCCGTATTTATTCGATTACATCAGAAGTACCTGTAATTAAATTACTGAAAATTAAGAGTCATTGACTACTTAGTAATGCTTTACACTCAACATTGGACGGCTACAACAATAGTGATTCATCTTAAAGAGACAGTAACATGAAAAGTGCAGCGTTGCATAGTTTTACAGGTTTGATTGGAGATTAGTCTTAAATATAGCAGCAAATTTGAATCATTATCAAGTCCACATGGGCAGGGTTTGTATGTGGATAAACTTAATAGACTATGAACAAAAAATAATAGACTATGTGCACTTTATGCACGTATAAATTCAGAGAAGTACATCAGGGAAATGAAAAAAATGCTTGGTTTCAGTTAAAATCATTACATTAAATGCAATCAACATATGTGTCAATACATTGTGATGAATATATCTTAAAGAACCAATACTTCAAAAACGACTGTCTGAGGTACAGAGTTCATCCCCGTGTCTGAGCGTTTCGGAAATACCGCCGCTCTCCAGCCGCCGTACTGAACTACACTTCCCATGAGTGACGTAAGCAGCGCCGCTGAACTCCCATTAGCCTACAAACGAGACGAATAATCACACACAAGCGTAAGTACACACACAACACTGACTCTATTGTGGCCTTTTGCGCATTACTTGTGTCTTTGATGTTTTAGTATGTGTTAAAGTGGTGTGTTCAGTGTGTTTAAAACGCAGATAGAGAGCAGCAGGCGAATTTTTATGCTAGCAGCTGCTAGTCAGGAATAAAGAACTGTTATTATAAACATTCACCGCAGCTCTATAAAGCTCTACAGGACATTTATTACACATACAGAGGGGTTGGGAGGTCCGTGAGACTGTTAAGTTAATGTTAGACTATATTATATGCTCACTTGAATACAGTGCCCCTGTTATGTTATTAAAGTGTGTGATGATAACAGTTGACCTTTGTCTCTAAGTATATCTAAGTCATATTAGTGGCTTTAGTTCGATCTTACATCTTACAAGTGTCGGATACATGCTACTGTCAGCAACTGTGTGTTTGTTGACATGTTCTGTGTGCTTGTCATGGTCTCTTCAGGAGTTTGGAGGAAGATGAGGGTGAAGGAGATACTCAGGACAGCGACTCAAGCATGGACTCCTGCGAGACATCATCCGGCGTACCTGGCCTTAGGTGAGTCTGCATGTGAGACCAGATGTCTCGACAAGGGTTCTGTTGAAGTATAACTCATATAACCCTTCCCTCTTCTTCACATCTCATATCTCTCAGGTACTGCAGCACAACAGCTGGACGCCTCCTTCAACACCAGCTCTGCTCTGGAGATCTTCGAGATGAATTTTGCCGACACGTCCATGGACATGAAGCTCAGAGGAAGTCTGTCCACATCCAACAGGTGAGATATTGTCATGCAGGTGAGGTGAGGAACATCTAGCTGGGCAGACTGCTTCGTTGGTGCCATTAAATGTTCACTTTGTACAGTAATTCAATACTAGAAACACCGGTTTAACAACAGAAGTATTTCAGTGAATGTGTCAGATGTGTGGTCGCCCACACTGATCGTGAGGTGTGTGAACAGGGTTGGTGATAGTGCGCCGGTACTATTCATCCATACTTGTATCCTCACTTCAATGCATGCTTTATTTTGATTGGATAATAAAACGTTCCAAATTGAAACGAGGGCATGAATGGTAAAATCTGTATATATTTATTAGTCTGTTTTTAAGAGTTGCACATGCATTTATATTATTAATATTAATTTTACATTTATTATTTTTTTGTTATTAAATTGAAATGATTTTACATTTACGCATGAGTTTCATGTCTTCATGTCTTTGTTTTCGGGGTTTTGGTTATCAGCACTTCACTCAACGACAGTGGGCGTCGCCTTTCAAAATCCAGTTATTTTGACTGATTGATTTGATTTTGAGTATGGAGGGCCAAATTACTCAAAAATAAATCATTAAATAAATCAGTTAATACTTAGTTAATACTTAGTTTTTATTAGTTCACTATGAATTTAATGATTTATTTAAATATTTATTTAATGATGCATTGAATAAATTCACTATGCTTTAAAATATTTAATGATGCATTTAATTCGCTGAGTCACGACCTGGCCCCGCCCTCCACAGTGCCACATTCAGTATGCATTTAAATATTTAATGATGCATTTAATTCACTATGCATTTAAATATTTAATGATGCATTGAATAAATTCAATATGCATTTAAATATTTAATGAAGCATTTAATTCACTGAGTCACGAACCTGCCCCACCCTCCACCGTCCCACATTCAGTATGCATTTAAATATTTAATGATGCATTTAATTCACTATGCATTTAATGGTTTATTTAAATATTTAATTCATGATGCATTTAATAAATTCACTATGCATTTAATATTTAATGATGCATTGAATAAATTCACTATGCATTTTAATATTTAATGATGCATTGAATAAATTCACTATGCATTTTAATATTTAATGATGCATTGAATAAATTCACTATGCATTAAAATATTTAATGATGCATTTAATTCACTGAGTCACGAACCTGCCCCGCCCTCCACCGTCCCACATTCAGTATGCATTTAAATATTTAATGATGCATTTAATTCACTATGCATTTAAATATTTAATGATGCATTGAATAAATTCAATATGCATTTAAATATTTAATGAAGCATTTAATTCACTATGAATTTAATGATTTATTTAAATATTTATTTAATGATGCATTGAATAAATTCACTATGCATTTAATATTTAATGATGCATTTAATAAATTCACTATGCATTAAAATATTTAATGATGCATTGAATAAATTCACTATTCATTTAAATATTTAATGATGCATTTAATTCACTATGCATTTAATGATTTATTAAAATATTTATTTAATGATGCATTGAATAAATTCACTATGTTGGAATTCAAATAGAATTTTATTCATTTTGGACTCTTGTAGCCTGCCTTTACAACCACTTTAGTTATTGTTGGTATCGGCAAAATCCAATCTGGTTAGTCCTCTGTAGCATATTTAAAAGTTCTTCATTTCTCTACAAGTATGTATTTCTGTCCGATTAATAATAATAATCTGTTTGTGTTTGCAGATTTCACAGTCTGATCTGGGTGGCATTTGAAATGGATATTAAAGGTTCTTCAGGGCGTCTCATTGGAGGCAGCGAGAACGGAACCGTGACTGTCTTCAGTCCGGACACTATTCTCGCCGCTGGAGAGGACGCCATCATCGGACAGTCCAACAAACACACGGGTCCCGTGCGCGCCCTCGACTATAACCGCTTCCAGGTAACGCTCGCAGAGATCAGGAGATGTATCTACATGTGATGAAGGATTTTGCAAACATAAACATGTTTTCTCTGTGTCAGAATAATCTCATCGCCTCGGGAGCGAACGACTCTGAAATATACATCTGGGATTTGAACAATTTCAGCAATCCAATGACACCAGGAGCAAAATCACAGGTAGGAATGCGTTACTTTAATGTGTAACATTGCTTTTAAAGACCCCGTGAAGAATGTCTTTTCATGTTCTTGGTCAGATTCCCCACAGGGTTGTTGTAGCTTTGATTTTTGAGTTTAGTTTTCATTAAAGATATATTTTTAGTTTCACTTCACACTCAAAAATTGATTGAAAAATTTCTTAATAATTTCAAAATATATATATATATATATATATATATATATATATATATATATATATATAATTTACATTTGTTAATCTTTAATCAAATAAAATATATTTTTAAAAATTTTATATATTTGATTTTGTGAAATATTGCACAATTCTATTTAATGGAATTTTTTTTCTATTTAAATGCATTAATTCTAAAAATAGGATATATAAATAAATAAATAAATATATATATATATATATATATTATAATAATAATAATAATAATATTATTATTATTATTTTAAAAAAAACTTTTGGCATGTAAAGCGTTATGTTACACTAAAATAAAAAATAAAAAAATATATATATATATATATATATATATATATATATATATATATATATATATATATATATATATATATATATTATTATTATTTGTATATATTTTTATTTATTTAGTGTAACATAACGCTTTGGAAGCCATAAAACCATATTTATTATATAATTTTTATTTTGTATATCTTTTTATTTTTTTTATTTTAATAAAATAAAATATACATTAAATAAAAATAAAATAAAAATTATAAAATAATATAATCATTTTATTTTTTATTTTGATATTTTTTTATTTTTTTTATTTTAGTGTTTTATGGCTTCCAAAGTGTTTATATAATATAAATATGCTTAACCTCATAACGTTTTTCTAGTAGGATTTAAATGTTTCAAATGGTAAAATATACCGTGCGTCTTAAAATACAACTAAAATAATTTGAGGATCATTTTTATTTTAGTCAGTTGAGTTTTTGAGCTCTGAAAAAGCATTTTAATGAACCATGTTAGCTTTTATTTTTATTTAAATGAACGAAAAAAGTTTTTGTTTAAAATAACCGATTCCCCAGAAGAGAAAGACTGTAAATGTTAAAGGCATACCTTTGCTAAGCGTTTATTTTGTCCACTTTTAGCAGCATGCTAGCATAGAAATGACCTCAAAGCTTAAAGCCACAAAGTAACAATGCTGGATTGTTGAGGTGTTTAAATGTTACTGTTGTGTTGCCTAGCAACATTCCATTTGAAGTGAATGTGTTTGTGTCTCTGTTCCTTTAGCTCTGTGAGGTAAGAGGACGTTGCTGGTGAAGGTTTGGTGTTTGTTTGATGTCTTGGTGTGTTTTTGGTTCATGGCGGTTTGGGATTAGTGTAGTTTTATGTTTTTACTAACAACTCTTTCTAGCTCTCAGATTTGTTGCTTTATACACCAGTTCAGTCTGGACCTGATCTGACTTGAGAATTGTTTGAGGGTTGCTGATTGTTTAAAGAACTGTTGTATAAAAGCAATATCACACTTCCCAATCAAGCGGAGCTGATGTGCAGTACTTCGGCATGTTTGTGAGTGTGATATTGCTTAAGCTTTTAGGCATGATTTAACTATTCTGAGGTTATAAGCAAAAACAGCAATTTGTCATATTTCTTGAACAGTAGGTGGCGCTGTGCCGAAACTGTGCAGGTACGCTTAGGTCATGCTTGTGATGACACAAACCAAGATTCGTGTCAATACGCTAAAGCGTTGCGAAGATACAGCCCCACGTCCATTTTGGCGCGCTCGCCATCAAATTCGTTGATGCGGTGTACGAAAACGGTTTGGTCTGTCGTCGTGATGTAAAGGGGTTAATGGAAGGTGGGAACCGGCTTGATCATATAAATAATGTTTAATGAAGAACTGAACCAAAAAGACAAACACACACACGGGTGTCGGACAGCTGCTCGTAAATCTCTCTCTCTCTGTCGCACTGCCGTCTCCAGGCGGCCTTTATCCCTCTCGGAGGCTTGATTAGCCTAATTAGGGACCGGATGTGCGGAATCACGACCTGACCCCGCCCCTCCGCCATGCCACATTCCTCTCTCGTTCTCTCAGGCCGGGGAGCCCTCAGCATGACGTACATCCTCCCTCTCTTTCCCTGATGGGGGGGCGTGCCTTCACAAAATGCCCCACCGCGTTTCAGCAGCAGGTAGGGGACACCTCCACCCCTGTCAGCGGCCTTGTACCTTCCAGGTGGTCGGTTAGGAGCCCCTCCTCCCCTCGCAGTCGGCGGCCATTCGCCGGGGGACGGAGGAGCACGGCCGCCTGAGAGCGGAGGAATGGCTGCCGACCGCGAGAGGAGGAGGGGCTCCTAACCGACCACCTGGAAGGTACAAGGCCGCTGCCAGGGGTGGAGGTGTCCCCTACCTGCTGCTGAAACGCAGTGGGGTCTGAGACCACGAGCGGGGAGCGGCTCCTGGCCGACCGCTCCGTTGGGGTGGATGGTAGCGGCGAGGACTCTACGACGGCGCATCGCTCCTTCTTCCCAGATTTCTGCACCAGTGTAAAGGGATTAATGGAAAGGACTTTCGAATTGTTAAGAGAAATGGCGGTGCGCAAAACCACGCCGCGGTCAATAATCGGGGTGCAGACGTTCCACTCGTTAGCGACAAACGATACGAAACGAACGTCTTTCAGGAAGTGTCTCATCTGTCGGACGCACACGGACACCACCGGACCTCCCAACAGTGCAGGGGCAATTTAAATAAACTCAAGTGACCACAGAACCATCAAGGAAAAGTGGAAGCAGTTCGACCAATCGGACGCTATCTAGACCGGCGAGCAATGGGAGGGAGAGAGCGCTGGACTCGGCCACGATGGAGGACGGGACGTTGTGTTATGCTAACTCTATATTCTTCTTTAAAGCTTCCCTTTATTTAGTCGAACAGCTTCTGGAAACTTCTAAAACAACCCGCCCAATTTAACTGTTGCACTCGTGTAAAATCACCATCAACAACTGCTTTATGCAGCACAATGAGCTAGCAGCTAACAGCTAGCGCTCGTGTTATTGTTTATTGTTTTGTGTCGCATATAAGATGATGTCACGGCAGTAGAGGCGGCGCAACTATGACGATCATCCTATAATCCCGCCCACATTGAGGCGGCACTAAACTGCAGTGGACATGCAAGCTCAGAAAAGTAAAGCGAGTCGAGTCGTACCGTAACGTGCGGCGGAAAAGCGCCACTAGTTAGCATGAGAAACATGTCTTCATTCGCATAGACGCTTGGACAAACAGGATGTACGTTTTTAGGCTTTACGGTTCAAACGGTATAGGCCGAAACGTGTTCGCAACTTCAAACTGCTGGTGGCTCTAGAGGGTTTGGTTTAGAAACCCCAAATTTGGGGCAGTTACATTTAAGGGTGTCCTCTATCAGTGTGCCAAATTTCATAACATTCCCATGTACGGTTCTATGGACGGCCGTAGACTTCAAGAGCGGATGAAGAATAAGAACGGATCCAATAGCTCCAAGACATCTGCAAATATTGGTGGTTTTGTTTATGTTTATTTTCGTCAATAAAGAATCCCAAATATATGTAACTCCGTCTGAGACTGTGTTTGTGTTGCAGCCCGCAGAGGACGTGAGCGTGGTGGCGTGGAACAGTCAGGTGCCACACATACTGGCATCTGCCAACCCAAGCGGGAAAGCCGTCGTCTGGGACCTGAGGAAGAACGAGCCCATCATCAAAATCAGTGACCATAGCAACCGGGTAACAACCTCTATCCATCCATCAGCTTCGCTATAGAGAGCATTAGCAATAGTTTTTAATGTGTTGTGTGAATATGTCAGATGCACTGTTCGGGAATGTTGTGGCATCCAGATGTTGCCACTCAGCTGGCCTTGGCATCGGAAGACGACAGACTTCCTGTGATACAGATGTGGGACCTTCGCTTTGCAACCTCACCGCTGAAAGTCCTGGAGAATCACACCAGGTGCAGATTCACAGATGTCGATTGTTATGGATGTGATTGTTGAGATACTCTTGTACACGCGTGCGTTTCTTTGAATCTTCCAGAGGAATTCTGTCCATCTCGTGGAGTCAGGCCGATCCGGAACTACTTTTGAGCAGCGGCAAAGACAACCGTATCCTGTGCTGGAACCCAAACACTGGCGAGGTCAGTCCATCTGTCCGGTTGGGTTTAAATGTTTCAAGTCCGTATGAACAAACCAAACAAGGCCGTTAAATCAGTCTGCTGTTGTAGGTGATGTACGAGCTGCCAACGGCCAATCAGTGGTGTTTTGATGTGCAGTGGTGTCCGCGTAACCCCGCCCTCCTGTCAGCCGCATCGTTCGACGGACGGATCAGTGTGTACTCCGTTATGGGGGGACGTCTTCAACAACATCAGCACAGCACGGTGGATCAGGTGAGTTTATCACAGCGGCGTCCTGCTCCCGCTATGAATGTTGGGTACTTTGGATGATGTCTGTATCTCAGGGCAGCGTTTCCCTAAAACATCATGAGTCTCTACGGTCAACTTAAGCTTGCGATGCTTTTGGGAAATGCAGCCCAGGACATTTTTTTTTGTTTTTTGCACCAAATTGAAAAGAAAATAGTAAAACAAAAATTAGCACTAAAAAAAGACTAGTAATATATGTGTGTGAGTGTGTGAGTGTGTGAGTGTGTGTGTGTGTGTGAGTGTGTGTGTGAGTGTGTGAGTGTGTGTGTGTCTGTGAGTGTGTGAGTGTGTGTGAGTGTGTGTGTGAGTGTGTGTGTGAGTGTGTGTGTGTCTGTGAGTGTGTGAGTGTGTGTGTGTCTGTGAGTGTGTGTGTGTGTGAGTGTGTGAGTGTGTGAGTGTGTGTGTGTGTGTGTGTGTGTGTGTGTGAGTGTGTGAGTGTGTGAGTGTGTGTGTGTCTGTGAGTGTGAGTGTGTGTCTGTGAGTGTGAGTGTGTGTGTGTGTGTGAGTGCGTGAGTGAGTGAGTGTGTGTGTGTGAGTGTGTGTGTGAGTGAGTGAGTGTGTGTGAGTGAGTGAGTGAGTGTGTGAGAGAGTGAGTGTGAGTGAGTGAGTGTGTGTGTGAGTGAGTGTGTGTGTGAGTGAGTGTGTGTGTGAGAGAGTGTGTGAGTGTGTGTGTGAGAGAGTGAGTGAGTGTGAGTGTGTGTGTGTGAGAGAGTGAGTGAATGTGAGTGTGTGTGAGTGTGTGAGTGTGTGTGTGTGTGTGAGTGAGTGAGTGAGTGTGTGAGAGAGTGAGTGAGTGTGTGAGTGAGTGTGTGTGTGTGAGAGAGTGAGTGAGTGTGTGAGTGAGTGTGTGTGTGTGTGTGTGTGAGAGAGTGAGTGAGTGTGTGTGTGTGAGAGAGTGAGTGAGTGTGTGAGTGAGTGTGTGTGAGAGAGTGAGTGAGTGAGTGTGTGTGTGTGTGAGAGTGAGTGTGTGTGAGAGAGTGAGTGTGTGTGAGAGAGTGAGTGTGTGTGTGAGAGAGAGAGTGAGTGTGTGAGAGAGAGAGTGAGTGTGTGTGTGTGAGAGAGAGAGTGAGTGTGTGTGTGAGAGAGAGAGTGAGTGTGTGTGTGAGAGAGAGAGTGAGTGTGTGTGTGAGAGAGAGAGTGAGTGAGTGAGTGTGTGAGAGAGAGTGAGTGTGTGTGTGTGTGTGTGAGAGAGTGAGTGTGTGAGAGAGAGTGAGTGTGTATGAGTGTGTGTGTGAGAGAGTGAGTGTGTGTGTGTGAGTGAGAGTGTGTTTTTTTTATATATATATAAATTGACATTAATAATGCATTATTGTAAAGTCTATGCGTCATCAATTTGTTATTTTAAATGAATAAAAATTGGGCTCTGTGTATCTCAGCGAGTGTTGACGCTGACTATCACACTTGGAGTTGTACGTTTGAATCCAGAGCGTGCTGAGTGACTCCAGTCAGGTCTCCTTAGCAACCAAATTGGTCCGGTTGCTAGGGAGGGTAGAATCACATGGGGCAACCAAATTGGTCCGGTTGCTAGGGAGGGTAGAGTCACATGGGGTAACCAAATTGTCCCGGTTGCTAGGGAGGGTAGAGTCACATGGGGTAACCAAATTGGCCCGGTTGTTAGGGAGGGTAGAGTCACATGGGGTAACCAAATTGGCCCGGTTGTTAGGGAGAGTAGAGTCACATGGGGTAACCAAATTGTCCCGGTTGCTAGGGAGGGTAGAGTCACATGGGGTAACCAAATTGTCCCGGTTGCTAGGGAGGGTAGAGTCACATGGGGTATCCTCCTCTTGGTGGTGATTAGTGGTTCTCGCTCTCAATGGGGCGTGTGGATCGTGGAGAATAGCGTGGCTCAACAAGTCACATGATAAGACGCGGAGGCAACTGAGATTCGTCCTCCGCCACCCGGATTGAGGCGAGTCACTACGCCACCACGAGGACTTCGAGCACATTGGGAATTGGGCGTTACAAATTGGGGAGAATTACACTATTGTTATTACGCTAATCTCTCTCTCTGTCTCTAGATCTCGGCATCATTTGACACCAATGACCCATTTGGAACAGGTCAGTCTCTTCCCCCTCTGCAGGTGCCCCAGCCCACAGTAGAGACCACCATCATACCACCCCTGAAGAAGCCGCCCAAGTGGGTACGGAGGCCCGTAGGAGCCTGTTTCGCTGTGAGTACCCCAAACGTCCGTTATATTTCCAGCGTTTCAGAGTTTTGTGTAAATCTATCCTACGATTCTCTCTCGTCTAGTTCGGCGGGAAACTGGTGACGTTTGAGAACCCGAATTTGACCCCCCAGCAGACGCCATCCCAGCCCCTCCCTCGACAGGTCCACGTGAGTCAGGTGACCACAGAGACGGAGTTTCTCCAGCGCTCGACAGAACTGCAGGCCACTCTGCAGTCCGGATCTTTCACCAGCTACTGTCAGAGTAAAATCGCCAGTTCCTCTTCTGATGCCGAGCAGGACATATGGAGGTTCCTGATGGTAAACGTTATTGTTGCATATGTCAGATTTACGGGAAGTTCACATCCTGTTTATTGATGTCTCAAAATGGTGATTGTGCTGCTTGTGTTTTTAACAGGTGAATTTTGAAGATGAAGCGCGTGTGAAATTTTTACGGCTGTTGGGCTTCAGTAAAGACGAGCTGGAGAGGAAGGTATAAAGTAAACGTGCACCGATTAATCAGAAAAACCGATATATTGTTCGACCTCTTCGTTTATAGGATATAAACTAGATATATTTACTTATATGTTCTACAGATCTCGGCGTGTTTGGGGAGAAACCTAAAGCCCAACGGTTTAGATGTGAACGAACTCGCTGAGAAGATGCAGACACTCTCTGATCAGGTCGGTTTTAAACTGCACTCTAAATCAATTATGCATTAACCCTTTAAGCTCTGAAGATGTCCTGTTTCAGCGGCAAAACCTCTGGAATGTGATCTAGAGGAAGACGGACGGCCACGAGCCATCAAACAAAGCAGAGATGCTTGAATTGTTGCGCCAGGAGTGGCGTAAAGTCACCGGGAGAGACTGGCAGAGAGCATGCCAAGGCATATGAAAACTGTGATTGAAAATCAGGAATATTCCAGCAAATATTGAGTTCTGAACTCTCAGTTAAAACATCAGTTTTGTGTTGTTTGGGAGGAGTGTTGCCAGTACTGTATAGAATAAAACATCTTACTCAAACACACACCCATATATAGTAAATCCAGACAAATTGATAATTTTGCAGTGATCTCTTAATTTTTTTCCAGAGCCGTAGATCATTAGATAATCCACACGAAGCACAATGTTACATATGACCACCAGGAGATGGCGCCAAATACATGACACAGCCTCAATGATGACTCAAATGGCACAGAATGAAAGGCGCCAAATACATGACACAGCCTCAATGATGACTCAAATGGCACAGAATGAAAGGCGCCAAATACATGACACAGCCTCAATGATGCCTCAAATGGCACAGAATGAAAGGCGCCAAATACATGACACAGCCTCAATGATGACTCAAATGGCACAGAATGAAAGGCGCCAAATACATGACACAGCCTCAATGATGCCTCAAATGGCACAGAATGAAAGGCGCCAAACACATGACACAGACTCAATGATGCCTCAAATGGCACAGAATGAAAGGCGCCAAATACACGACACGGACTCAATGATGCCTCAAATGGCACAGAATGAAAGGCGCCAAATACATGACACAGACTCAATGATGTCTCAAATGGCACAGAATGAAAGGCGCCAAATACATGACACAGACTCAATGATGCCTCGAATGGCACAGAATGAAAGGCGCCAAATACACGACACGGACTCGATGCCTCGAATGGCACAGAATGAAAGGCGCCAAATACATGAAACAGACACAATGATGCCTCAAATGACACAGAATGAAACTCATTCTGTGAAATCTCATGACTAAAATCATGTCTGCATGCTCTGCAAACCTTTAGTCATTGTTGTGTTTGCATGTGTAATTAGTTCTTATGTACAATTATTATCTTTTATTTGTTTGGAGATGTTTTTGGACATTATGATACATTATATTTGTAATGTTGTAACTTTTGATTGCTTGGTTATCAGAAGCGTTTGGTCGCAGTTGTTATTGCTGTTTAAGGTGGCACAACCAGCTGTTAAGTTTAAAGTGGCATTACGTTTTTCACACGGGTGATATAAGTGTTGGATTTCTGATTTATCTGCTAATTTCAAAGCACTTGTTCAGTTTTGGTCATAATGTCTTCATGCATTGGAAAGTACAGCTTCTAAACGTTTTAACGACACCTATTTTGTGTTACTCAAGACTGCTTTTTTTCGATGATGGGCCCATCTGAGCTTAAAGGGTTAAAATTAAGATTTACGCAAAACGCTGGGTTAATGAATTTTGTCCAGTATTTTTACTGAACATTAAGTGTCAAATGTCTCACTCTCATCCAATCAGAGGGGAGATGAATCGGGCGGAGCTGCAGATGGCGTGACCGGCCGAGACTCGCCTGCTGATTTCTTTACTCAACTACCAAAGATGAAGAAAGACCTGTTTCAGATCCCCGTATCGTCAGGTGAGCATCTCAAATAGCAGCTCTTATGATGCCACTGTTATGAATAGTTTATTACAAACATAATTTTCCCCTCTTTCCCGTTGTAGATACAGAAGGTTTGATCAGTCAGGCGCTGTTAGTGGGTAACTTCGAGGGTGCGGTTGACCTTTGTTTGAATGATGGGCGTTTCGCTGATGCCATCCTCCTGTCAATCAGCGGAGGGGAGGAGCTACTGAAAAAGACCCAGCAACGATACCTCAACCAACAAACCAACAGCGTCTCCATGGTAACCACTTTACTAACGGTTTGTGCTACAATGTGTAAGTTTGGTTTACATTTTATTTGGGAAAACAAACACTGTGAAACTTTATCTTGGCATGACGAAGCCATTATACTGTTTTTAGTCCCTAAGTACAACATTTCTAAGCCAAGCTCCGCCTAGAGCTTTTAAGCTACGTTCATTAAACTCGGCACAGACCTTCAGACTGTTAGTGAATAGTGTGCTTTTTATTTTCTAACAGATCGAATGTACGGTTTTTCCGCAACGGACGCTCAAAGATAGACTTACGTTGACGGAATACTTGTTCATTCAATCTCCAATTGTCAAAAATTCAAATGTAAACAAACCCGTAATACGCCTTTTAATCTGCTTTAAGTTGCTCTATGTCTGTCTGACTATCCATCTAGCTGTTTGTCTTTGTCTTGACATAACTGACCTAGATTTTATCGATATCTCGTTTCCTCCTCAGTTGATCTCGTCAGTGGTGACACAGAACTGGCGTGATATCGTTGAGAGCTGTGAGCTCGATAACTGGAAAGAAGCGCTAGCGGCCCTGCTGACCTACGCTAACCCAGAAGAGTTTGCTCCTCTTTGCGGTAAGACGCCATCGGACAAGAGATTATTTAATGATGTACTCTTGCTCGTTTTGGACGGTGCCAAATGTGAATATTTGTCGAAGATAAAAATGCACATTCAAATGCAGAAACTGCAAATGTTGTTTTGAAGCTTGAGCCGATAAGTTGGTGGAAAAGGCAGATAACCGAATAATCAGTTATTGGTTATGAAAGTCTTTCCTTACTGTGACAGGCAGTTAACAGTGCTGATATATCGGTAATACAGATATATCGGTCGACCTCTAGTTTATATTAACAATGTAATTTAGTGTCTCAGCCCTGTTAACAGTGCTGATATATCGGTTGACCTCTGGTTTATATTAACAATGTAATTTAGTGTCTCAGCCCTGTTAACAGTGCTGATATATCGGTTGACCTCTAGTTTATATTAACAATGTAATTTAGTGTCTCAGCCCTGTTAACAGTGCTGATATATCGGTAATACAGATATATCGGTTGACCTCTAGTTTATATTAAAAATGTAATTTAGTGTCTCAGCCCTGTTAACAGTGCTGATATATCGGTAATACAGATATATCGGTCGACCTCTAGTTTATATTAGAAATGTAATTTAGTGTCTCAGCCCTGTTAACAGTGTTGATATATCGGTAATACAGATATATCGGTCGACCTCTAGTTTATATTAGAAATGTAATTTAGTGTCTCAGCCCTGTTAACAGTGCTGATATATCGGTAATACAGATATATCGGTTGACCTCTAGTTTATATTAAAAATGTAATTTAGTGTCTCAGCCCTGTTAACAGTGCTGATATATCGGTAATACAGATATATCGGTTGACCTCTAGTTTATAATAATAATGTAATTTAGTGTCTCAGCCCTGTTAACAGTGCTGATATATCGGTAATACAGATATATCGGTTGACCTCTAGTTTATATTAACAATGTAATTTAGTGTCTCAGCCCTGTTAACAGTGTTGATATATCGGTAATACAGATATATCGGTCGACCTCTAGTTTATATTAAAAATGTAATTTAGTGTCTCAGCCCTGTTAACAGTACAGATATATCGGTTGACCTCTAGTTTATATTAAAAATGTAATTTAGTGCCTCAGCCCTGTTAACAGTACAGATATATCGGTAGTGCTGATATATCGGTTGACCTCTAGTTTATATTAAAAATGTAATTTAGTGTCTCAGCCCTGTTAACAGTGCTGATATATCGGTAATACAGATATATCGGTTGACCTCTAGTTTATATCAGAAATGTAATTTAGTGTCTCAGCCCTGTTAACAGTGCTGATATATCGGTAATACAGATATATCGGTTGACCTCTAGTTTATATTAAAAATGTAATTTAGTGTCTCAGCCCTATTAACAGTACTGATATATCGGTAATACAGATATATCGGTCGACCTCTAGTTTATATTAAAAATGTAATTTAGTGTCTCGATATATGGGTAATACAGATATATTGTTCGACCTCTAGTTTATATAAAAAATTTAATTTAGTGTGTCAGCCCTGTTAACTGTGCTGATATATCGGTAAAACAGATATATCGGTTGACCTCTAGTAGTTTATATTAAAAATGTAATTTAGTGTCTCAGCCCTGTTAACAGTGCTGATATATCGGTAATACAGATATATCGGTCGACCTCTAGTTTATATTAGAAATGTAATTTAGTGTCTCAGCCCTGTTAACAGTGCTGATATATCGGTAATACAGATTTATCGGTCGACCTCTAGTTTATATTAAAAATGTAATTTAGTGCCTCAGCCCTATTAACAGTACTGATATATCGGTAATACAGATATATCGGTCGACCTCTAGTTTATATTAAAAATGTAATTTAGTGTCTCGATATATGGGTAATACAGATATATTGTTCGACCTCTAGTTTATATAAAAAATTTAATTTAGTGTGTCAGCCCTGTTAACTGTGCTGATATATCGGTAAAACAGATATATCGGTTGACCTCTAGTAGTTTATATTAAAAATGTAATTTAGTGTCTCAGCCCTGTTAACAGTTTAAGGTCCAGAGTGATTGACACGTGTGTGTGTGTGTGTGTGTGTGCTTGTTTTTGTATGTGTGTAGACACTCTGGGATCACGTCTGGAGGCTGTGGGTGCAGAGAAATGCTGTTTGCAAGCCTGTCTGTGTTTCATCTGTTCTGGAAACATTGAGCGTCTGGTGGAGTGCTGGACATACCAGAGAGACTGCTCCTCTCCTCTCGCACTGGAGGTCCCATACAAGCACACATTGTTTTCTGGATGTGTTGGATTGTGGCTCTTCTGTGAATGCATGTGTCTGTATGGGTGACATCATAAGTGATGTCATATCCTGTCTGTATTCTTGTGTCTGTAGAATCTGGTGGAGAAGGTGATGATCTTGCGGAAATCAGTTGAACGTTTGCGAAATAGTGAGGTGTGTGTTCAGAGTTCAACGCTGACTGAGAAACTCATCCAGTACTCCAGTATTCTGGCATCACAGGGCAGCTTGAGTTGTGCGCTAAACTACCTGCCTGACAACTCTGACCAGGTGCGCGCATACGCACACACACACACACACACACACACACACACACACAGAAAATCCTCCAACAGAATCTTTAAACCTGGCTAATAATTTTTTGCTCCCAGAATGTTATGGAAGCAGCCCTGTTAACAGTGCTGATATATCGGTAATACAGATATATCGGTCGACCTCTAGTTTATATTAAAAATGTAATTTAGTGTCTCAGCCCTGTTAACAGTGCTGATATATCGGTAATACAGATATATCGGTCGACCTCTAGTTTATATTAGAAATGTAATTTAGTGTCTCAGCCCTGTTAACAGTGCTGATATATCGGTAATACAGATATATCGGTCGACCTCTAGTTTATATTAGAAATGTAATTTAGTGCCTCAGCCCTGTTAACAGTGCTGATATATCGGTAATACAGATATATCGGTCGACCTCTAGTTTATATTAGAAATGTAATTTAGTGTCTCAGCCCTGTTAACAGTGCTGATATATCGGTAATACAGATATATCGGTCGACCTCTAGTTTATATTAGAAATGTAATTTAGTGCCTCAGCCCTGTTAACAGTGCTGATATATCGGTAATACAGATATATCGGTGGACCTCTAGTTTATATTAGAAATGTAATTTAGTGTCTCAGCCCTGTTAACAGTGCTGATATATCGGTAATACAGATATATCGGTCGACCTCTAGTTTATATTAGAAATGTAATTTAGTGTCTCAGCCCTGTTAACAGTGCTGATATATCGGTAATATAGATATATCGGTCGACCTCTAGTTTATATTAAAAATGTAATTTAGTGCCTCAGCCCTGTTAACAGTGCTGATATATCGGTAATACAGATATATCGGTTGACCTCTAGTTTATATTAAAAATGTAATTTAGTGCCTCAGCCCTGTTAACAGTGCTGATATATCGGTAATACAGATATATCGGTCGACCTCTAGTTTATATTAACCATG
Organism: Moxostoma hubbsi; assembly: GCA_032164185.1. Lineage (NCBI taxonomy): Eukaryota > Metazoa > Chordata > Actinopteri > Cypriniformes > Catostomidae > Moxostoma > Moxostoma hubbsi. The sequence continues at coordinate 1,149,322 of JAVLUX010000035.1, forward strand.
TAATTTAGTGTCTCAGCCCTGTTAACAGTGCTGATATATCGGTAATACAGATATATCGGTCGACCTCTAGTTTATATTAATAATGTAATTTAGTGTCTCAGCCCTGTTAACAGTGCTGATATATCGGTAATACAGATATATCGGTTGACCTCTAGTTTATATTAAAAATGTAATTTAGTGCCTCAGCCCTGTTAACAGTGCTGATATATCGGTAATACAGATATATCGGTCGACCTCTAGTTTATATTAACAATGTAATTTAGTGTCTCAGCCCTGTTAACAGTGCTGATATATCGGTAATACAGATATATCGGTTGACCTCTAGTTTATATTAATAATGTAATTTAGTGTCTCAGCCCTGTTAACAGTGCTGATATATCGGTAATACAGATATATCGGTTGACCTCTAGTTTATATTAATAATGTAATTTAGTGTCTCAGCCCTGTTAACAGTGCTGATATATCGGTAATACAGATATATCGGTTGACCTCTAGTTTATATTAAAAATGTAATTTAGTGTCTCAGCCCTGTTAACAGTGCTGATATATCGGTTGACCTCTAGTTTATATTAACAATGTAATTTAGGGCCTCAGCCCTGTTAACAGTGCTGATATATCGGTAATATAGATATATCGGTCGACCTCTAGTTTATATTAGAAATGTAATTTAGTGTCTCAGCCCTGTTAACAGTGCTGATATATCGGTAATACAGATATATCGGTCGACCTCTAGTTTATATTAGAAATGGAATTTAGTGTCTCAGCCCTGTTAACAGTGCTGATATATCGGTAATACAGATATATCGGTTGACCTCTAGTTTATATTAATAATGTAATTTAGTGTCTCAGCCCTGTTAACAGTGCTGATATATCGGTAATACAGATATATCGGTTGACCTCTAGTTTATATTAAAAATGTAATTTAGTGTCTCAGCCCTGTTAACAATGATGATATATCGGTAATACAGATATATCGGTTGACCTCTAGTTTATATTAAAAATGTAATTTAGTGTCTCAGCCCTGTTAACAGTGCTGATATATCGGTAATACAGATATATCGGTTGACCTCTAGTTTATATTAAAAATGTAATTTAGTGTCTCAGCCCTGTTAACAATGATGATATATCTGAGATATATATATCGGTTGACCTCTAGTTTATATTAAAAATGTAATTTAGTGTCTCAGCCCTGTTAACAGTGCTGATATATCGGTAATACAGATATATCGGTTGACCTCTAGTTTATATTAATAATGTAATTTAGTGTCTCAGCCCTGTTAACAGTGCTGATATATCGGTAATACAGATATATCGGTCAACCTCTAGTTTATATTAATAATGTAATTTAGGGCCTCAGCCCTGTTAACAGTGCTGATATATCGGTAATACAGATATATCGGTCGACCTCTAGTTTATATTAATAATGTAATTTAGTGTCTCGGCCCTGTTAACAGTGCTGATATATCGGTAATACAGATATATCGGTCGACCTCTAGTTTATATTAAAAATGTAATTTAGTGTCTCAGATCTGTTAACAGTGCTGATATATCGGTAATATAGATATATCGGTTGACCTCTAGTTTATATTAATAATGTAATTTAGTGTCTCAGCCCTGATAACAGTGCTGATATATCGGTAATACAGATATATCGGTCGACCTCTAGTTTATATTAAAAATGTAATTTAGTGCCTCAGCCCTGTTAACAGTGCTGATATATCGGTAATACAGATATATCGGTCGACCTCTAGTTTATATTAACAATGTAATTTAGTGCCTCAGCCCTGTTAACAGTGCTGATATATCGGTAATACAGATATATCGGTCGACCTCTAGTTTATATTAACAATGTAATTTAGTGCCTCAGCCCTGTTAACAGTGCTGATATATCGGTAATACAGATATATCGGTCGACCTCTAGTTTATATTAATAATGTAATTTAGGGCCTCAGCCCTGTTAACAGTGCTGATATATCGGTAATACAGATATATCGGTTGACCTCTAGTTTATATTAATAATGTAATTTAGTGTCTCAGCCCTGTTAACAGTGCTGATATATCGGTAATACAGATATATCGGTCGACCTCTAGTTTATATTAACAATGTAATTTAGTGCCTCAGCCCTGTTAACAGTGCTGATATATCGGTAATACAGATATATCGGTCGACCTCTAGTTTATATTAAAAATGTAATTTAGTGTCTCGGCCCTGTTAAAAGTGCTGATATATCGGTAATACAGATATATCGGTTGACCTCTAGTTTATATTAATAATGTAATTTAGGGCCTCAGCCCTGTTAACAGTGCTGATATATCGGTAAAATAAAATTAGAAGTAATTGTTTATTGAGGAAATCACTAAACAAAAGGTCAGTCCACCGGAATAACTGTTAAAAAATGTTTTTGGTTTAATAATGTTTTTGTATGTTCCAGGCTGCTGTTTGTATGTTGAGAGACAGACTGTCTTGTGCAAAGGGTGAAATAATGCAGAGGCAACAACCTGTAGCACCAGCAGGTGTCACTAAACCTGCAGCCATTGCAAACACACACACTCCTCCATCACCTGCAACACACACACAGGTGAGACTCCCCTTACACACACACACACACACACACACACACACACACACACACACACACATCTCAGTCTCAGGGCTTTCTGGCACACAGAATATTTTCTTCCATGGCCATTGGTGATGCAATGATGTCTGGACTTAAATCATCACCAGGGTTCAAATGTCTCATCACTGTCCATGACGGGACATCACAGGTCAGGGTTTGTGTACCGAACTGATTTTAAATCTTATATCATTTATTTGCTTTCCGATGGCCTTGTGAAAAATGGGCATCTGTTCTAGTGTATTGTGAAATATGAGGCTGGAGTACAGGGGCGTTTGAGCAGCTCAGCTGTCTGATGATCTTAAAAAAAGGGTGCAGATTTAAAAGTTTTTATGTTTTGAGGATTGCCCTTATTCTGCAAGGGAAAGTGTTTTTTTTGTAATCTTTCATCAATATGATTTTGAAACGGTTTGGTGGCAGTAAAATGAGTTGTGTCTTCAGTACCCACCCACAGTGCCTCCTCAAATGCCCCAGTCAGGACAGCAGATGCCCCGCCTCTTCACCCCACAGCAAGGTCCTAAACCTGGAGCAGGTGCCCCTCCTCATGGTGGACTAAGACCGGTGTACCCACAGAACCCCTCCACAATGCCAGGTACCATTCAGCCAACAAATCAATGACCCAAAGGCTTGATCAATAAATGAAACATTTGTAACGTTTCTAACTTGCACTGCATATTATTTGGTCTTCAGGTTTCCACTCATCTCAGTCTGGGCCTCTAGGTGCCCCTGTTGGTTTCATGTCAGGCCCCTCGATGCCCCCCTCAAGCCTGTCAGGCCCCTCGATGCCCCCCTCAAGCCTGTCAGGCCCCTCTGTTGCCCCCTCCTCTCCCCCAGGCCCCATGATGCCCGCTCCACCTGCCCCAGGGTTCATATCCCCCACCTCTATGCCAGGGGGACCCATGCCCATGTTTCCAGGAGCTCCACACTCACAGGGCCCTGCACCTCCTCCCACCAGGGCGTACGGATATCCTCAGGGGGGGCCGGGCGCTCCAGCGGCCAAGAGCTTCACGAGTGCTGGTGTTCCTCCTCCGCCCATAGGTACTGCCAACCAACATAGCCATGCCATAGATTGACACCTAAATGTCTTAAAGGGACAGTTCACCCAAAAAAAATGAAAATTCACTCATTGTTTACTCACCCTCATGCCATCCCAGACGTGTAAGTCTTTCTTTCTTCATCAGAGTACATTTAAAGAAATATAGAAAAATATCTCAGCTCAGCAGGTCCTTATAATGCAAGTGGATGGTGACCAGACCTTTTGAAGCTTTACTTAATGACTTTAATAATGTCATGTGGTGTAACCATCAATTAAAAGGTATTAAAATTGTTTCCTTGCACCACGAGTTTGAACACAACTTCATAATTAATTTTGGGAACAATCGTTTTTCAAAAATATCATGAATTTTTAAGTTAAGATTATCAAGAAGTATCTTCGTGGTTGCACAAAATGACCTGAACCAAATGTGTCTTCATACAAATGTCAAAATATTGATACGGTTTAAAACTTCACACACAGTCTTGTGGGTGTAAAGAGATCTTCTCTGTTTTATGATTTTAGTCACGACAACAAAATTGCTACATACATGTTGGTTACGCCACATGACTTTGATTTGGTGGACAAAAGTTGAAAAAATATTTATCATATTTTTAAAATTGTTTCACTGTTTGTTTTTTTAAAGAACTAATAATAATGAGGGTCTAGGTAGCTTTAGCGAGTATTGACACTGACTGTCACTCCTGGAGTCGTGAGTTTGAATTCAGGGCGTGCTGAGTGACTCCAGTCAGGTCTCCTTAGCAACCAAATTGGCCCGGTTGCTAAGGAGGGTAGAGTCACATGGGGTAACCAAATTGGCCCGGTTGCTAGGGAGGGTAGAGTCACATGGGATAACCAAATTGGCCCGGTTGCTAGGGAGGGTAGAGTCACATGGGGTAACCAAATTGGCCCGGTTGCTAGGGAGGGTAGAGTCACATGGGGTAACCAAATTGGCCCGGTTGCTAGGGAGGGTAGAGTCACATGGGGTAACCAAATTGGCCCGATTGCTAGGGAGGGTAGAGTCACATGGGGTAACCAAATTGGCCCGGTTGCTAGGGAGGGTAGAGTCACATGGGGTAACCAAATTGGCCCGGTTGCTAGGGAGGGTAGAGTCACATGGGGTAACCAAATTGGCCCGGTTGCTAGGGAGGGTAGAGTCACATGGGGTAACCAAATTGGCCCGGTTGCTAGGGAGGGTAGAGTCACATGGGGTAACCAAATTGGCCCGGCTGCTAGGGAGGGTAGAGTCACATGGGGTAACCAAATTGGCCCGGCTGCTAGGGAGGGTAGAGTCACATGGGGTAACCAAATTGTCCCAGTTGCTTGGGAGGGTAGAGTCACATGGGGTAACCAAATTGGTCCGGTTGCTAGGGAGGGTAGAGTCACATGGGGTAACCAAATTGTCCCAGTTGCTTGGGAGGGTAGAGTCACATGGGGTAACCAAATTGGTCCGGTTGCTAGGGAGGGTAGAGTCACATGGGGTAACCAAATTGTCCCAGTTGCTTGGGAGGGTAGAGTCACATGGGGTAACCAAATTGGTCCGGTTGCTAGGGAGGGTAGAGTCACATGGGGTAACCAAATTGGTCCGGTTGCTAGGGAGGGTAGAGTCACATGGGGTAACCTCCTCATGGTCGCTATAATGTGGTTCTTGCTCTCAGTGGGGCGTGTGGTGAGTTGTGCGTGGATGCCGCGGAGAATAGCGTGAAGCCTCCACACGCACTGTCTCCACGGTAACGTGCTCAAGTCACGTAATAAGATGCGCGGATTGCGCGGAGTCATTACGCCACCATGAGGACTTAGAGCACATTGGGAATTGGGCATTAAAAATAATAATAATAATAATAATAAAAGATTGCTTTGCACAACTCATGCCAATGTTTATTTTTTCAAGAATCAAAGTGTCTTTGAACATAGTAACTGAAAACATGTTAATCATAGAAGAGGTGAATTCAAACACTTGTTTTGTGTGAATTGCATTTGTAATGTATTTTTGAATCATTTATTAGAATTGGACAAAAAAATGAGCGTCATTGAATCCGTTTATATTCTCTCTCAGGTGCACAGGACGGGTGGAACGACCCTCCAGCTGTTCGTGCAGGTCAACGCATGAAAAAGGTAATAATGAACAAAAATATGATTGATAACTAGAACATGACAAACATTCACAATGGCTTGTGAATGGGGCTAATTTGGTCATATTTCTTGGTTCTCGTCAGCACTCTGGCTGCTGCATTTTTAACCAATTGAAGTTTATTTAATGATCTTGCTGGACATCCTCCCAGTAATGCATTACAATAATCTAGTCTTGAGGTCATGAATGCATGAATGAGTTTTTCGGCATTTTCAGCAACAGAGAGCATGTGCTGTAATTTAGCAATATTTCTGAGGTGGAAGAATGCTGTTCTACAAACACTGGAAATGTGATTTTCAAAGGACAGATTGTATCAAATGTAACACCTAATTATTCACTGTTGATGATGATGTAACAGTGCATCCATCCAGTCAAATTATATTTTAACGGCTTATTTTTAGATGTTTTTGGTCCAATAATTAGTACCTCTGTTTTGTCAGAATTGAGTAGAAGGAAATTTCTGGCCGTCCAATTTTTTATATCATTGATACATTTCTCCAAATTAGCAGAATGTGAGATTTCGTTGGGTTTATTAGAAATATAAAGTTGTGTATCGTCGGCATAGCAGTGGAAACTTATTCCATGATTCCTGATAATATCTCCCAGGGGAAGCATATACATGGAGAAAAGCAGAGGCCCTAAAACTGATCCCTGCGGCACTCCATAGTTAACTTTTTGTTTGGTTTGACAATTCCTCATTTACATAGACAAAATGTATACCGTAGCAAGGGTAAAACACGACAGAGTTTTTTTTATTTACATCTGACGGTCACATTAAGCATTATTAGTTCAAAAAACTTACATTTATATCCTGTCCTGAGTAACACTGAAAACTTCACTGTAAATTGCAGCAACACCTCCTCCTCGACCCTTCAGACGAGGCTCATGTTCATAACAATAACCTGGGGGATTCGTAGATTAATTTAAACTAATATTAATCCGGTTTAAGCAGGTTTCAGTCAAACAGAGCGCATCCAATCTATGATCTGTAATAATTTCATTAACAATTAGTGCTTTGGTAGAAAGAGATCTAATGTTTAGTAGCCCTACCTTTTATATGATGTTTATCTTAATTTTTTTGGTAAATTCAAAAATTAAATTTTTTTCAAAACGATTTAGTGAGGGTTTTGTGTTTGGTAGTTCAGGTTACAGACAGTCTCTATATGATATCTAAGTGATACAGTCTCTGTGTTGTTGTTTATGTGACCTGTGTGACAGCTCAAGGCAGCTAGCAGACGTTCGGATTAGCCAGTCTGTCAGCTTCTTGACCTGGGTCCCAGTTAGTCAGATACCATCAATATTAAGACTATGATTTAAAGGATAATGAACAGTCAGCTGGTCGTTATCGCAAAATAATCCCAGATGGGAAGATCAGGACCTCGATATTTTTGTGCATACCTTTGACTGATTATTAGTAACCCTCCTATTCTGATCAAGTTGCGCTCTTTGCTGTTTGCCGTAATTTAAGACAGGACACCGTACAGATGAAACTTTCTTCTTTTCTTTTTTTATAAAGAAATTATAACATTTCTTATTCCCTGAATTAAAAACAATAAAATGATGCACCTCTTTTTTGGATTTTATGTTTTGTAGATTTTATTTGCACATACATTTATCGATTTCACTATTTGTTTGCGTATGCAAATTAGCAATTGTATTTAACTTACAATAAAAATCTAGTTGAAAATTAAGAAAGTATGTGAATTGCGGGCAAATTGCTGCCATTTGGTGAATAAAGAAAATCATGTTATGACAATAATAGCCAGTAGGTGGCGGCAGTGTGGTAATTCTACATTTTGTCACAAGTTATGCTTTTGGATATGTATTTTAGACATTATTGAACTATTATTTGTAGAAGTTTAGCATTTTGTTTTTTAAATGATTTAATGTGTGTGTGTGGTGGGGGGGGGGGGGGTGGTGTTGCACTCTGCAAACCAATTTTATTTCACCTGAAATATGTATTTCGGTCAAAAATGACCGAACCGAATTGGAAGGTTAAATGTGCATAACTGACCTTTGAATGACTCTATAATAATAATATTTCACTCCATATGTGTGTGTATGTCTGTTATACAGCTACAAGACAACTACACACCACCTGCTCCGATCACAGCTCCAGTGATGGGATATCCTGTAGAAGCTTCTGTTCCTCAGGACCGAGTTCAGGTGCCACCCGGAGCTCCTCAAGAGCCTGGCATACAGGTGAGACGCATTTGAACGGATAATGCTAAAGTCCCGTCTTACACTCAGTCACGCTGTTCCCAATTCCCCAGTGTTTGATTTCGCCCGTTTGTGTGTGTGTTGTAGCCTTTACAGCATCTTTCTGCAGAGCGCGTCGAGCAGAAGGAAATTCCTGCAGAACACGTGATACTGAAGACCACCTTCAGCAGCCTCGTTCAGCGCTGTCAACTGGCCGCAACAGACCCGGTAAACACACAAACACTCTCGATGTAAACTGTGACGTTACGTTTATTCGCCATCTCATGCATGTTGCACACAAATCTGGAAAGCTCGTATCTGATTTGGCTTTCTGTATGCAACCTTTGGGTTACATCAGAGTCAGATTATTACCGGATTTGCCAACATTATAGTGTCACTGTGATCAGCATCATTTTTAATTTTAAACTTTAAACTTTAACTTCACTCGTAGCAAACCAAGCGTAAACTGGACGATGGCTGTAAACGTCTTGAGAGTCTGTACGACAAACTGAGAGATCAAGCGGTGAGTTCTTATATCCATGTATTCTCACACTCTCCCCAATTCGTAGATTTTAGGGAATAAACCTGTGCCATGTTTTCCCGCCCATCAGCTGTCTCCCGGGATCCTGGCGGGGCTGCACGAGATCGGCCGCTGCGTCACCGCTCGTAACTATCAGCAGGGTTTGGAGATTCACACGCAGGTCGTGAGCAGCAGTAACTTCAGCGAGATCTCCGCCTTCATGCCCGTCCTCAAAGTGCTCATGACCATCGCAAACAAACTGTCCGTCTGATCCCGGGACAGTCATCACTCCAGTGTTAAACGCCAAAACGCATCAAATGCAGACCTGATTTTTTTTGCTTTATTTTGTAGATCTGTCACTGAACTGTGCTTTAAGAATGAATTCACCATTACGGCTGTGATTCTGATGTGTTGCGTATTTTCTTCCACACAACGTGCTTTATTCATGAAAAACAACCAGAACAAATTCCCGTGTAAACGGTTCATAAAACCGCTTGTACGTTAATTGAATGCAACGTTTTTTGTGTAAATTGTTGCATTCAATGCGTTTACATCAGAATAGGCCTTAAATTAAATTTGAATGTGACCATTTACGCAAGATTTGGCCTTCTGAATTAAATACGAGGCAAGTGAATTTCTGTGCATATTGCGCGTAAAACTTTTTAGGCACAAAATGTCACATTGAATTAAATTTGACCTACTACGTAAGAATGATCCTTATTTATTTAACGCAGGCAAAATAAATTTCTGTGTAAATCATGCATAAAACCATTGTTGGGTAAAATACTACATTTACGAGCCAATTGAACTTCTCTGCAAATTGTTCGTAAAACTTTTTACGTAAAATGTCACTTGAGTGTGACGTAATACGTAAGAATAGGTTTTTTTGGTGCAGATTGTTAGTGCTTACGTAAATTGTTGCATTCATTACATCGGAATCGGCCTGTGACAGTTTACGTAAGAATTGGTCTTATTCATGAAAAACGAACCGACCGAATTTCTGCGCAAATTGTTCGTAAAAATGTTTTTTTGTAAAATGTGAAAAAAATGTATTGTGACATTATGTAAAAATAGACCTTTTTCATGAAATGCAAGCTAAAAAAAATTCGGTTTAAATAATTCGTAAAACCAGTATTGTGTAAAATACTAAATTTAACGTGACAATTTATGTAAGAATCGGTCTTATTCATGAAATATGTGCGATTGTGATATATTACGTAATAAGCCTTAGTGTATTTCAAATTCACGTAAATCATTCGTTAAACTATACTTAAATTTTCACATTCAATATAATAATTTACTTAAGAACAAGACAATTACATTTTTTTATGTACACCGTAAGAATGGAACTTATCCATAAAATGTAAGCAGAACAAATTTCTGTCATTGTTGCGTAAAAATACTAAGTTGAATGTGACAATTTACGTAAGAATTGGTCTTATTCATGAAATACGAGACGACTGAATTTCTGCGCAAATTGTTCATAAAACGTTTTTTTTTGCGTGAAATGTCACTGAATTTAGTGCGACATTACGTAAGAATAGACCTTAGAAATTAGTTTTACTTGCATTTCATGAATGTGTAAATCGTGCGTAAAACCAGTCTAACGTCAAATACTGCATTTGAATATGACATTTTACGTAAGAATTGGTCTCATTCGTGAAAAACAAGCCAATTAAATTTTTTACGTAAAATGTAATTTGTGTATGGCGTAATACATAAGAATAGGCCTTTTTAATTAAACGCAAGCAAAACAAATTTCTGTGTAAAAAAATTTGGTGTTTTTTTGGTGCAAATTGTTAGTGATTACGTAATTGTTGCATTCAATATTTTTACATCAGAATTGGCTTGTGATCATTGTTACGTAAAATACTAAGTTGAATGTGACAATTTATGTAAGAATTGTTCGAGACGACTGAATTTCTGCGCAAATTGTTCAAACTTTTTTGCGCGAAATATTGCTGAATTTAGTGCGACATTACGTAAGAATAGACATTAGCAATTAGTTTTACTTGCATTTCGTGACTAAATCGTGTGTAAAATCATTCTTATGTAAAACACTAAATTTAATATGACAAAGTCTTACTCATGAAATATGAGCCACTTAAATTTCTCTGCAAATTGTGCGTAAAACGTTATATAAAATGTCACTTGAGTTTGACGAAATACATAAGAATAGGCCTCTTAATGAAATGCAAGCAAATCAAATTTCCATGTAAATCATTCGCAAAACCATTCTTACGTTAATTGTTGCTTTGAATTGAACGCTAAGTTTTTTGTGCAAATTGTTCGTAAAACTTTGTTGTGTAAATGTCATTGAATTTAGTGTGACATTACGTAAGAACAGACTTTTGAAATTTGTTTTACTTGCGTTTCGTTACTGTGTAAGTCGTGCGTAAAACCATTCGTATATAAAATACTAAATTGAATGTGATTGTTTACGTAAGAATTGGTCTCATTCATGAAAAACAAGCCGATTTAATTGTTGTCCAAGTTGTTCGTAAAAAACATTAATGCACAAAGTTTCACATTGAATTGAATTTGACACTACGTTAGAATGATCATTATTTATGAAACGCAGGCAAAACAAATTTCTTTGTAAAAAATTCGTAAAAAGATTTCTTAGGTTAATAGTTGCTTTAAATTAAATGTAAAATTGTTAGTTCTTACGTAAATTGTTGCATTCAATACATTTATATCAGAATTAGCCTGTGACCGTTTTCTTAAGAATTGATCTTATTCATGAAATATAAGGCGATTTTACATTTTTGTGTAAATTGTTCGTAAAACTTTTTTGCGTAAAAAGTCACTGAATTGAGTGTGACGTTACGCAAGAATCGACCTTTTTTCGTCAAACGCAAATTTATGTTTACTGTTGGAAAACCAATCTTGCATAAAACACTAAACAGAATGTGACAATTTACGTAAGAATTGGACATTCGTATGTATGTTCGTAAAAAACTTGAATGCACAAAGTTTCACGTTTAATTGAATTTGACAAACTACGTTAGAATGATCCTTGTGAAACGCAAGCAAAACAAATGTCTGCGTAAAACCATTCTTACGTAAATTACTAAATTGAATGTGACGTAGAGATGCCTCTTATTCGTGAAATACGAGTACACGGAATTTCTGCGCAAATTGTCCGTAAAATTAATGATGTAAATTGTCACATTGTATCGAAAGTGTAAATCGTCGATCTTACGCAAATGGTTGCATTTATTTCAATGCAACAATTGACTCGTAAATGAGTTCTGATTGTGTTTCGTGCATGAGACCCGATGTTTGTTATTTTAATAATAAGTGCAGTTCTCGGAGAGATGCGGTCTGTAGTAGTCGTAGTCATGATTGTTAGCGGACTTGACTGTTGATTTCCATTAACTGTGGGGAAGATTTTTGGAAAGTAAGTGTTTGGATTTGGGAAGGACACGAGGGTTATTTCAAGAGAGGAAGCTTGAACTGCATTTATCCTCAAAACACTCCACTTGAACAACAACACGAAGCTTCTCGAGGTGTTCTGCCGACCACCGTGACTGATGAATTATGATGGAAATGAGTGTGTGAATCTCACAAGACCGATGCAGAACAGCATGATCATGTCTTATCATATGACCTGCGTTCTTCACTGGTTTTGTCAGAGTCACTGTAGATGAAAAGAGCGGGAAAACTCAATGTAACTTAATGCTTAACCTTAAAAAATGGCTTACTTGAAAGATGATTATTTCATAAATTCATGTTGACGTGGCTGTGTTGCTCTCCTGTCTGTTTGTGTGTTTGTGCATCTTGAATCTGAAGCTTGAAAACATTCGGCACAAATATATATTCAGAAGTGCTTTCATAAACGCTGAATGTGTTGCGCTACTTTTTTTGAAACGGGATATTATTCAATGTAGGGCATGACCTCTCTCTTACCCCCCTCATGTCAGATGTCAAAGTGTCTGACCTCTTTTGACCTTTGGGTTTTTGGGGACGAATAAGTATAAAATAAATGTGATGATTTCAGGGATTTGTGTGGCGTAGTGACTCGTCTCAATCCGGGTGGCGGAGGACGAATCTCAGTTGCCTCCGCGTCTGAGACCGTCAATCCGCGCATCTTATCACGTGACTTGTTGAGCGCGTTACCATGGAGACGTAGCGCGTGTGGAGGCTTCACGCTATTCTCCGCGGCATCCACGCACAACTCGCCACACGCCCCACCGAGAGCGAGAACCACATTATAGTGACCACGAGGAGGTTACCCCATGTGACTCTACCCTCCCTAGCAACCGGGACAATTTGGTTACCCCATGTGACTCTACCCTCCCTAGCAACCGGGACAATTTGGTTACCCCATGTGACTCTACCCTCCCTAGCAACCGTGACAATTTGTTTACCCCATGTGACTCTACCCTCCCTAGCAACCGGGCCAATTTGATACCCCATGTGACTCTACTCTCCCTAGCAATCAGGCTAATTTGGTTACCCCATGTGACTCTACCCTCCCTAGCAACCGGGACAATTTGGTTACCCCATGTGACTCTACCCTCCCTAGCAACCGGGCCAATTTGGTTACCCCACGTGACTACCCTCCCTAGCAACCGGGCCAATTTGATTACCCCATGTGACTCTACCCTCCCTAGCAACCGGGCCAATTTGGTTACCCCACGTGACTACCCTCCCTAGCAACCGGGACAATTTGGTTACCCCATGTGACTCTACCCTCCCTAGCAACCGGGCCAATTTGGTTACCCCATGTGACTCTACCCTACCTAGCAACCGGGCCAATTTGGTTGCTAAGGAGACCTGGCTGGAGCCACTCAGCACGCCCTGGATTCAAACTCACGACTCCAGGTGTGATAGTCAGCGTCAATACTTGCTAAAGCTACCCAGAACCCCTTTTATTTATTTTTTTATCCAATTGGAATAAAAGTCTTGTCTTTTTTGGCATATGGTATCTGACAACACATGAAAAATTTTCAAAAAAATTATTGAAATTATTGGGAGTTACGTCACTTTGTTACACTTGTTGCATTCCCGGCCAAAAATGACCGGCCATTGGAAATGAATGGATTAGACCACAAAATACAGAAATTTTAAATGTTCAGGAGCATCACAATCCTTTTAGATGAACACATGAGTGTGTTGAATGCCCTTATATGCATAGAGATGTTTTGAGGAATATTTAAAGATCTACTCATCATATTATGTCGTGTTTGTGCTCGTTTGAATCGGGATTGTCTGCTGTAAATTGTGATATGTCATTGTCTATGTTATATGAATGTTTCAGGAAGTAATAAGGAAAAACATGACAAAGACACATTATATTAATGTGTGTGTGGGATTTTCATACACTAAAACTCACTGCAGTTTGACCTCGGAATGAAACATTGAGATATATAACATATGACTATCTCATCTTAAGGTTTTAACAAATCTGAATATAAATGTGATAAATTTGCAAACGATGACAAAAAATTAAAAAGCATTATTCTAGAACTGGTAAGATCAGCTATATGCATTGTAAAGTCCAGAATATATATATCACTAAAAGATCTAATGCAATATCTTGTGATATAAATGTAATATGAGAGATTTATAAACAATCTTGGTGGTCCAACACAAGGGTTAAATAATGCAAACACAATTATTGTGTCCAGAAAGGATGATTTGTTTTACTGTTGTACAATAATGAGAAAGAGAAAATCTTCCTGTTCTATAGGGCAAAATACAGCTTTTACATAACATTTACGTTTGGTTAAAATGACGAAAATATGCTGCTTGATTAAAGTAAATCCAGATAGAAGTAAAAGCCAGCATTTAATTCCACACAAGCAGTTTAAAGTCAAATCTAAACAATGTTTTTTTAGCAATAGTAAAATTCCTGTCAAAGCTATTTATTGGGGTTGTAACTTGTTAGCACAATAAGATGAACGGTTTATTTATGTATCATAAGAGGACAGATTTCAGTCAAGATGAAATGCAGAATATGTACTTTAATGGGCCAAATGAGTAAAGAAACAAATCTATTTTAAGAGCACTTGAGAAAAATAATACTGAATACATGACTCGACATTCCCGCCCGTGTGCAGACAAGTCTCAACGGCACATTTCAGAGCCGCTCGCTGATTGGTCCACCGTAGTCACATGACGCTGCTGAAAGTTTGAACGTAACGTTTTGCGTTGATCTTTTTGGTATTTTAATTATAACTTCACTATTTCATCTAAAATTAACTTTGGGCCATTTTAAAACGCTTTTAAACGTAATTATTTTAGAAACATTTATTCATTTGTAAAAAGGAATCTCCTCACTATTAAGGCTATTGTAGAGAGTGTGATATAACTGTGCTGATGCGGAAGTCGGTATATAATAGTGTGAATCTGACAGTGACACAGATGCCGGTTATGTCACTGCAGACGAGCTCAGACATGCAGTTCAATGTGAAAATAGCTCAAAACATCCTTGTTAGTGAACAGAAAAAACGTGGGAAAGATATAATAGTTTGGTCAAGTAGGCCACACAGCGCAGACGCTGTTCACTTGCATGTGTTTTAGATAATGGCCACCTTATTTTCCCATTTGTATTTATCTTTGACCAAAACATCAACTTGCATTCTGGAGTGACTCGTGTATTCTCTACACACACACTGAAGGATCATTTGATACTCCCGTATTTAAATGCTGGTCGCAATTCACACACAAACCTATATTCTCCTGAGACCCGCGTCCACGTGCGTAGACGTTATGTTTTGGCTTTGCTATAGGCTAAGTGTGACGCTCCTGTTCTACCCACTCTGTACAGGACTCGAAAAGGCGCCAGGTGGCGGGTGCGCTAACAAGGAGGCTAAAAGGCTACAGCCTCTAGCATCAGTCGCTAGTGCACCTCTTGAGGTCAAGAGAATGAGGTTTATACACATTGCACAGCTATCTATCAGCTAGCCACCGTAAACTCATTCCCATCCGGGTCACGGCACCACTGTGACGCTCCAGTTCTTCCCGCTCTGTATGGGACTCGAACCGGTGTCTCCAGCATGGGAGGCGGGTGCGCTAACAAGGAGGCTAAAGGCTACAGTCTCTAGTGCACCTCTTGAGGTCAGGAGAGTGAAGTTTAGCTGGCCACCATTACATTAGCATAATTTAATTTCATTCAAACAGACTGTTCTCAGTTCAGGAGATGTGTCATGTGACCAACCAACATGGTGCTGACCACAGCGGAGTTTGTCTTTGGTTGAAACTCCAACAAAACTACATCTGGTGAGAAACCTAATTAAGTGTTTACACTGAAACCTGTTTGAGTCAAACGATTAGAGTCTCTAGTTTAATTCGATATGCCATTTATTAAATTTCATAGATTTATCGCGAAACGGCGCGCTGTTAAACACAATGACCACATTCGTGGACTATAGGCTCATTTTCATTTTTAAATATCCTATGTTAGGATAAATGGATGCATCTAAAAACTGATAAATGTGTCTTTCAGACGCTTTATATGGAGTTATGATGAAAATATGCATTTCAAACTGTTCTGAGACCAGTGCAGACAGTCAGCACACTGGAGGTTAAGTCATGCACTAAATAGGGAGCAAGGGAGCATCCTATAGCTCTCCTATAACTGTTCTGAGACCAGTGCAGACAGACAGCACACTGGAGGTTAAGTCATGCACTAAATAGGGAGCAAGGGAGCATCCTATAGCTCTCCTATAACTGTTCTGAGACCAGTGCAGACAGACAGCACACTGGAGGTTAAGTCATGCACTAAATAGGGAGCAAGGGAGCATCCTATAGCTCTCCTATAACTGTTGAGACCAGTGCAGACAGACAGCACACTGGAGGTTAAGTCATGCACTAAATAGGGAGCAAGGGAGCATCCTATAGCTCTCCTATAACTGTTCTGAGACCAGTGCAGACAGACAGCACACTGGAGGTTATGTCATGCACTAAATAGGGAGCAAGGGAGCATCCTATAGCTCTCCTATAACTGTTCTGAGACCAGTGCAGACAGACAGCACACTGGAGGTTAAGTCATGCACTAAATAGGGAGCATACTATTTAAATTATGCTAATTTCTGATTAACGTCTCAGAAACATGAATAATCATCACTCCTGAACACATAAACAATATGATTTTAAAAATCAGACTTTCTATAACTTAGTATTATTTATAGTCCCACTGGCCACATATGTGGACATGCATTTTTTATTTAGGAAAAACATTATTTATTTATTTATTTTGTGTGCATGCTTATTAGCTGCTACTAGTTACAACTGTCTAGTTACTAGTTAGGAAATACACAACAGTCACACTCGGGACTTTACACCTCTGTATTGGTGTACTGATATTCCCTGCAAATATTAATACATACACTTAACACACTAAAGTGTGTTGAAACATCCCATAATAACATAAGCACAAAATAAACATGATGAAAGTACACAGACAGACAAGTGTGAAAGTTTAAAAGCTCTTTGCTTGAGACTTTATTTACAGTTATCGAATATGAAACAAGAGTTTATTCACTATGACAGGCTGTTATCACATTAACATCACATTAGTTTTACAAACTGAAGGCTCCGATTCATTAAACGTCCCACGGCATGACAAACATCACAACCGCTTCCTGGCGCTTCCGAATCAGTGTCAAGAGTGAAAATAAGGCGAATAGAAGCGTATTTGTCCTGGGCTGTCTGAACTCACACACTCACAATACAAATTCTTGTTTTGTAGAATAACAATCCAAATAGTTTTTAATTACCAAACAACTTTAGCAAAATATCAAGTTCTCTGATAACGCATGGTTTGACAATAAAAACTCAAGAGTGCACACCATTCGGCTAGCATGCAACACGATCGTTTTTAGCATCAAAACAAAACTCGCCGTGACAATAAAATACCAGCGGAGCCGATATTGTTACGATCATTTCTGCCCATCAGTTCGTCTTTATTATCGGCATCAGAAAAGGAGAGTTTTGTTTTAATAGAGCATGCTTACAATAACGTAGAAGTCCAGACATATTTATTAGATGAAACGGAGGAACAAATCTAGACTCGGAAAAAAAAAAAAAAAAATTTAAAAAAATTATTTTATTAAATTTTTTTTTTTTTTTTTTTGCGCAATTCGTTACAAAACAAAAGCAACCGATTACTGTTAAAGTACTGAATTGTAAAGAATCAACACGCTCAATTATTTCGCAACCTCACTCAAAATAATGAGACATCTTTCCAGAATTGTCCGTAGTCTTCGGTGTTATCAGAAAATGTAATTATGGTTAATTAATAAATCGTTATTTTTAACACTTCCTGTAAATTACATCGTCAATACGTTAATCCCAAATTCCGTCAGTAGCACAGAAATTACGGAGCGTTTTCATGCCCGTCTGTCGCCTATTTTAGCACTGCAAGTATCAAACCCGCCCCCCCGCCACCGCCCCCCCCCCCCCCCCAAAAAAAAAAACTAAAAAAAAAAAAAAACTACGTCCTGCTCACGAACAATCATTTCCTAATTTTTTAACTCAAATATTTCTCCAAAGCTCTTTAGAATGAGCCAATTGTGCAAGTGTGTGTGTATATATATATATATAAAAAAAAATAATAGTTTGGCCACTTACGCAACATCAACGAAATAAGACCGTATCTGGTCTTACGGTAAGGTGCAACGGTTAAGTACTGAACATACTTGTGTTTTGGTTTAATATCCTCCAAAATGCGCAGCTACGTTTGGTAAGATGCCACCCAGGATGCGTGACGATAATACGACGCATCCGCTTTAACGTTAAATTAGTAGAACTACAATAAAGTGCGGCGGTTAATCGTTAAATCTATTTTATTTCTCCCAAATTGCACAGCTAGATCTGATCGCCCCGCGTGCACGCAAAAAAGGCCCTGGAGGGTCACGGGGTCGTTGGCCTGTTGCTAAGCGCTGTGTTGTGCGCCTGCATTGAGGCGCATCAGCTGCACGCGGGCGTCAAAATCGATAAATTACAGTAGAGAAGCAGTCAAAAACAAAGTAAGAATAAGCGCTACACCGACAGGCCGAATGCCTGTATGAAAGCGTCACGGGCTAAACTGGGGGAAAAACGTTTGTCGTCTGACATCAGGAGTATGAATGTAGAGCAGAAGCTTCAACGCTGTTGAAACCCCCGTCTAAGGAAGGGCTGATCGTCCTCCGGTTTACATGTGGTCAGTATTTCGGGACGTGAAGCGAGCGCTTAGCCACTTCTGTGACTGCCGTCTCCGGTGCGCTGGGCGCGGGCGAGCACCAGCTCTTTGGACACGTGCTTGCGGTCTCTGGCCAGACCCAGGAAACACATGAAGTCGATGAAGCAGGTGGTCAGGTTGAGTCTCCAGCCGAACTCACTGGAGGCGTAGTCGTAGGGAAAGGTGTGGTGGTAGTTATGATAGCCTTCACCTGAGGAACGAAACCAGGAGATCAATCAATCAATCATCCACACACGAGCACAATGAAACGCAACTTCAACAATCAATATGAATTATTGATTTATATAAGTGTGTCATAGGCTGCGTTGTGCATATATAGAACGGATTGTTCCGTGCCACATCTGTCCACGTGGAAATGTGTCAAGTAAAAACGACTGCTCTATTTGTAGCGTTGCAGCTATTTTAGCTCGCGGAATGAGCGGGAACATTTAGGAATGAAGCATTATGGGGCTGTTTTCTTTTGTAAAATTCGATGTGTTTAATACAATTAGGACTTTCGATTTAAAAGTTTGTAACCTCGCGATACTTTAGCGTACCCTCGCAACAGTTTTGCGTATTTTTTCGTTCCTTCGCAATAGTTTTGCATACCCTCACGGTTCCCTCGCAATAATTTTGCGTTCCCTCGCAGTTCCCTCGCAATAGTTTTGCGTTCCCTCGCAGTTCCCTCGCAACAGTTTTGCGTATTTTTTCGTTCCTTCGCAATAATTTTGCGTTCCCTCGCAACAGTTTTGCGTATTTTTTCGTTCCTTCGCAATAATTTTGCGTTCCCTCGCGGTTCCCTCGCAACAGTTTCGCGTTCCCTCATGGTTCCCTCGCAATAGTTTTGCGTATTTTTTCGTTCCCTCGCAACAGTTTTGCGTTCCCTCGCGGTTCCCTCGCAACAGTTTTGCATATTTTTTTGTTCCCTCGCAACAGTTTTGCATTCCCTCGCGGTTCCCTCGCAACAGTTTTGCGTACCCGCCCGGTTCCCTCGCTATACTTTTGCGTATTTTTTCGTTCCCTCGCAACAGTTTTGCGTTCCCTCGCGGTTCCCTCGCAATAGTTTTGCGTTCCCTCGCGGTTCCCTCGCAACAGTTTTGCGTTCCCTCGCTATACTTTTGCGTACCCGCCCGGTTCCCTCGCAATAGCTTTGGCGTACCCTCTCAACAGTTTTGCGTTCCCTCGCAACAGCTTTGCGATCCCTCGCTTCAGTGTCATTACTCGCTGAGATACCCCGACCCCCGATCAGGAAGATTCTTAAGCAATTCAAGTTTGAAGTACCATCTATTTCCTCCAGGGGGCCCACCAGGAAATGTCCCGCCCCTCCCGATGGCTAATCCAACCCCGTTTCTTTTTCATGATTCAGACAAACCAATTGGCGAATATTGATGTGCGACTGATTTGATTAATCGCCATGTCATGTAATTAATTCGATAAAAAAATGTAATCGATTGACAGCCCTAATAAATATATATATATATCCATTTTCTAATTATTTAAATAGAATTGTTTATAATGGTTTACTCATTATAGATGGAATTATTGCAATTTGGGCAACCTAATTTTGGTTGTTCACATGACAATGTGCAGTTAAAGATACATCTCAGTAAAAAGCCCAATTTTGGGTTGCGAAAAAAAAAACAAATGCTGTTGGACGTACCTATTGCACTGAAGGTGACGAACTTGTTCTCTCTGGGGTTTATGTTGCTGTCGTAGGGTCGGTTGCCCCACATGTGTGCAGCGCTGTTCACCAGCCAGGTGGCGTTCAGCACCCACGTGTACCTGAGCACGGCAGGTACGAAATATGCCACCCACAGTGACTCTCCCCACATGTACCACGGCACAAACATGGGGACGAAGAAACACACAAACGGCACCAACACCTTGTAGTACCTGAGAGAGAAGACGGCGTTAATACATGTTTTAGCCTCACATAGTCAGACCTGTCACAAGCGATCCAGAGTCGTACTCGCCTCCTCTGAAACATGACGACTTTATCAGCCCTCAGGTCGATGAGCTCCAGCTTGCGTCCCTTCTCGATGACGTCGGGATGTTTGCGAACCAGCAGCCAGCCAATGTGAGCGAAGAAAAATCCTCTGACGGCGTTGTGAGGGTCGGCGTCCGTCTCGGAGTATTTGTGGTGAACGCGATGATCACGTGCCCATTCGTAGATGTCATTCTGCACCAGACATAATGATCATAAAGTCACGATTTTATCCAAACAGGTTCATTCCACCCCACGTCCCATTGAACGGGATAGTCCCGCAACAGTGCTCGCCAACTTTTCATCTTGGTTCTGGAAGTATTTTTTCCCATTCATTTTTTTTTTATGTAAACAGCTCCAATGTGAATCACAAAATCAGACCGAAAGACAAAGATACAAGACTGTGTATTTAAAGGGACAGTTCACCCAAAATTAAAATTCTCTCATCATTTACTCGCCCTCATGCCATCCCGGATGTGTCTGACACAAATGAAGATTTTTTAGAAGAATATTTTCAGCTCTGTAGGTCCATATAATGCAAGTGAATGGTGACCAGAAATTTTAAGCTCCAAAAAGCACATAAAGGCAGCCTAAAAGTAATCCGGTGGTTTAATCCATGTCTTCAGAAGTGATATGATAGGTGTGGGTGAGAAACAGATCAATATTTAAGTCATTTTCTACTATAAATCTCCTCTTTCACTTTCACATATAACTCCAGTGGTTTAATCCATGTCTTCAGAAGCGATATGATAGGTGTGGGTGAGAAACAGATCAATATTTAAGTCATTTTCTACTATAAATCTCCTCTTTCACTTTCACATATAACTCCAGTGGTTTAATCCATGTCTTCAGAAGTGATATGATAGGTGAGGGTGTGAAACACATCAATATTTAAGTCATTTTCTACTATAAATCTACACTTTCACTTTCACACAAGACTCCAGTGGTTTAATCCATGTCTTCAGAAGTGATATGATAGGTGTGGGTGAGAAACAGATCAATATTTAAGTCATTTTCTACTATAAATCTACACTTTCACTTTCACACAAGACTCCAGTGGTTTAATCCATGTCTTCAGAAGTGATATGATAGGTGTGGGTGAGAAACAGATCAATATTTAAGTCATTTTCTACTATATATCTCCACATTCACTTTAACATTCGTCATCTTTTGTTTTTGGCGATTCGCATTCTTCGTGCATATCGCCACCTGCTGGGCAGGGAGGAGAATCAATAGTAAAAAGTAAATATTGATCTGTTTCTCACCCACACCTATCATATCACTTCTGAAGACATGGATTAAACCACTGGATTACTTTTATGCTGCCTTTGTGTGCTTTTTATTTAGAGCTTACAATTATTTTGATAAAAATCTTCATTTGAGTTCTGCAGAAGAAAGAAAGTCACATCTGGCACGAGGTTGAGTAAATGATGAGTACATTTTTATTTTTAGGTGAACTGTCCCTTTAAAATCTTTCATGAGGGAATGAACTACAATCCCATGAAGCATTTTGAATCAAATTGAAAACAATGAAAATTTAAAACTATTGATTTAAAGTATAGAAACAATATATTTTAAGATAATTGCAAAATATTCAGATATATACAAATGTATCAGTAGTTTGAGAGCGACTCGACTGCATAATTCACATTGTGTCCAAACATCGCACTGGTAGAGATTCTTCATGTCTTTATTAAGCGCTCGTTACCTGGAAGGCCATAGTGTTGCCGATGGCGAGAAAGATCCGCAGAGGTAAAGACGCTTTGTATGATCTGTGACTCCACAACCTGTGAGCGCCCGCGGTGACACCCAAAGCACTGAACACGGAGCAGAAGACCGCTGGAAAACACACATCTTTTATTAAACACTGATGCAAAAAAAAACATTTAGTAGTCAGAATGTCTTTGTGCATTTTGTTCAATCTATTATATTCCATTTTCACATTACCAAAGTGGTGTTTTTATTTGATTTTATTCCACTAGATGGCAGCAAATACTAGAAATGTTTTTTTTTTCCCCTCTATATACAGATGTGAACTGTAGGTGGCGCTCTAACACATTTATCACTGATGTGCTCGTCCATAGACATTCAGTCTAATGTTCAGTTCAAGCAACACCCTCATTATTTCATTGAATATCTCGGCCTCTGAGTGGACTACAAGCTCAATCTAGGTCTCATTAGAAAGCTCAGATCCTCCCCTTTGCGATGATGTAACATTGGGTTATTCACACAAGCGAGCTCACAGACAAGTAAACAATGGCTCATTGTTTAGTAAGCTTCTTAAAGTAAAATTTTTAGCTATTTGGGGCTTACAACAGCAGTTTTACTTTTGAAAATCTTTCAAACTGTGGTTTTAGGGCCAGAATAAACTATACAGTCACATTCCTGAGAATGAGAGCTTTCATTTGATATGTGACTTGGCCACTTTTAGTTCACATTTCTATCACGTGACCACTAGGTGGCGCTAATTTGTGACGCGGATGTTTTAATGCCCTATTTTGTTACTTTAAGTAACATAAACGCAGAAGTGATGGTTATTTATGAAAGGTTCAGATTATAAGCTTTCAAATGATACGTCACATGCCAGACTTATGTATACGGGGACTTTCGCGATATAGCGCCCCCTTTTGGGGGCACGATAAAAAAAATTATAATTTAAAATAAAAAAAATAAAAAATAAAAAAAATAATAATAATAATAATAAAAAAAAAAAAAAGATTAAAAGCACAGATCGTCCCAACAAGCCAGATGATTTGAGATGAATGTTACAAATTGAATGAAAGTCTGATTGTTGAGTTAATGTCGGTTTTGACTGACAGAATGTATTTTATAATACCGGAATATACCGGATCACTGACAAGCAAACTCTCTTTATCTACTACTGATGCATGATGATCTACTGTCAATGAATTTCTGCTTATACGCTCATTTGACAATGTGCACTTAATAGTATTTTTTTATTGCAAAACATGCACATTTTATTTGGCGGCACAGACATTTCAAAATAAGAGTCTCCAGTGTATATTGGGCTTGTTTATAGAAAGATTCAATAATAAAAATAAATGAAAAATATATATCGATCGGTCCCTTTTCGTCACCTTAGTTATCGGTGTCGGCAAAATCCACAATCGGTCGACCTCAACTTTAGAAGACGTGAAATAGCGCACAAGTCACATGGGCTACTTTTATTGTGCCTTTTTTATAACTTGACAGCCCAAGTCCCCATTCACCATCACTGAGCGGAAAAGAGCAGCTCTGACATTCTGATAAACATCTCCTTTGGTGAAAGAAAGTCATGACGAGTAAATTACAAAAAAAAAAAAATACAATACTATTTTTTGTACATTTTCTTAAAGGCGTAGTACACACACAAAAAAAAAAAAAATTTTTTGTTGTTTTTTTTTTTAGTGTATTTCTCCTTTAAGAAAATGTATACGCGTGTAAAGGCAACACATTCAGCGAGTGTTAATGCAATGTTTAATACTTACTCCACATCAGTGTTAGTTTGGATGCAACTGGTATCAGGGAGAGTCCATACAAAGCTGCAAAATGCAATAAACCCATGAGAACTACATTTCTCCACACTATGACGACGGGTGGTTTAGGCCCCTCTTTCTCTTTATAAGTGTGATCAAACACGTCCTCCACCGTCTCTGGTTCCGAGTGCAGTAATGGAGCTTTAACATCCGAATCAGGCATGATGATCACTGGACGAACACAAAAACACACACACAAGTATTGCATGAATTCACGCCCATGTAGCTGCGCACGCGAGTTAACTGGGTCACACATGCAACTACGCAGCAAACATCTGTGCGCGTGAACAAACGCATCATCACGCGGATTGTATAACAGAGAAACGGAATACTCACCGGGCGAATCCAAAACGGTTTTTGTGGATGGGTTGAACGTCAAAGCAGGTGTGCACACCAAATAAAAGCAACGCAGTTTTGGGAACGGCGATATCCGAATGCGTAGCCTCTGAGACGCGCGTAACTGGTGATGGTGATGCGCTTCCCCGTCGTCGCTTCGAATGGCAGATATTCTGCTCTGTGATTGGACAGTGAGTTTGCTGCCTGAAGGATCTGATTGGCTGATGTTCGTCTGATGTTCTTGTTCTCTGTATTCAGTTCATGCCAGCATCATCCGTGAACAGCTCAACTTCAGCGGTACCGTCACCAGCTCTGCAGCTCACCGACTGCGTTTTTAATTTATACCGTGAATCCGCTCACCCCACCGGCGAGGAGTTTCCCCTCTCTAACCAATCAACAGGAGCTCAGAGTGGCATTCCTCCCTTTCGCAAACGGAATCACGTAATCATGCAATCATGTAATCATGTGTTGCGCAGCTTTTATTGTTCCAATCCAAAGTGTGATCAATAGGGAAAAGTGCGCATGCGCGTTGATGCAGGGGCGTCGATTCAGGGAGGGGCGTGGGGGGGAGGTACCCCCTTATATTCAAGCTAACTCTTTGCCATTGCGAATATTCACTGACTAAATACCCAAATATTGTTCAATATCAATACAAACGCTCGCAAGACGCTAAAAATATGTACTGACCTAAAAGATGTGTTTTTAATATTCATCATCAGGTGTTTTTTATCCGTTTTGTAATAATCAACGACGCTTAAAATAGGTAAACTATTCTGCTTCATACGTGTTTTATATTTAAATATAAAAAACAATCGTTACAAAATAAAGGCGTAGAAATATAAACGCAATTAATAAACGAATAATTCAAACATCGTCGATGTATAATACACAAGTACCCTTGAAAATATAATAAATAAATACATAAAATAAGACGACGTTACGTCGTCCGGCAACTTCCGCACGGAGACTTGACGTTTTGAATCGCTTCTTTTATATGAACCGTTTGAACAGAGTCATTCACAGAAATGAATCGGACTTCCCAACGCAATATACAAACAATGTAGCATTTTGTCACCTCATCGCGATTTACTTGAAAAAGTAGTAAATTACTAGAAAAACGTTGACACTAATAAATGTGTAAGTTAGTAGTGTCGCGAATTTATGACACTGAAAATATTGAAAAAATTGTGTAAATTAAATTAGCGACACTACTAATTTACGCAATTTACACATTTATTAGCGTCTAAAAAATTTTGTTTTTCTAGTAATTTTCTTCTTTTTTTTAATGAAATATTAAGTTAAATATTGATGACGTTTTCTAGTTTTATTTATAGTGTTCATTTTTCAACGTGCGTTTTTCGTCTTTATATTGTAGCGAAAAAATTTGTTGATATAAAAATACTTTTAAGACACTAAAAATAGGAAGTCTGTTCATCAAATTGTGTAACTTAAATTGACATTTACATTTATTCATTTGGCAGATGCTTTAATCCAAAGCGACTAAATTAAATTAGCGACACTACTAATTTACACAATTTACACATTTATTAACGTCTAAAAAGTGCCGTTTTTCTAGTAATTTTCTTCTATTTCCATTAAATTACGATTTAGTGACAAAATGTTACATTGTTTAATATTGCGTTGGGATGTCCGATTCATTTTTGTGAATGA
The DNA here is from genome assembly GCA_032164185.1 of Moxostoma hubbsi. NCBI lineage: Eukaryota > Metazoa > Chordata > Actinopteri > Cypriniformes > Catostomidae > Moxostoma > Moxostoma hubbsi. Next base: position 1,175,521 of record JAVLUX010000035.1, read on the forward strand.
CTCTGTTCGGACAGTTCATATAAAAGAAGCGATTCATTTTTGTGAATGACTCTGTTCGGACGGTTCATATAAAAGAAGCGATTCATTTTTGTGAATGACTCTGTTCGGACGGTTCATATAAAAGAAGCGATTCATTTTTGTGAATGACTCTGTTCGGACGGTTCATATAAAAGAAGCGATTCATTTTTGTGAATGACTCTGTTCGGACGGTTCATATAAAAGAAGCGATTCATTTTTGTGAATGACTCTGTTCGGACGGTTCATATAAAAGAAGTGATTCATTTTTGTGAATGACTCTGTTCGGACGGTTCATATAAAAGAAGCGATTCATTTTTGTGAATGACTCTGTTCGGACGGTTCATATAAAAGAACGATTCATTTTTGTGAATGACTCTGTTCGGACGGTTCATATAAAAGAAGCGATTCATTTTTGTAAATGACTCTGTTCGGACGGTTCATATAAAAGAAGCGATTCATTTTTGTGAATGACTCTGTTCGGACGGTTCATATAAAAGAAGCGATTCATTTTTGTAAATGACTCTGTTCGGACGGTTCATATAAAAGAAGCGATTCATTTTTGTGAATGACTCTCTTCGGACGGTTCATATAAAAGAAGCGATTCATTTTTGTGAATGACTCTGTTCGGACAGTTCATATAAAAGAAGCGATTCATTTTTGTGAATGACTCTGTTCGGACAGTTCATATAAAAGAAGCGATTCATTTTTGTGAATGACTCTGTTCGGACAGTTCATATAAAAGAAGCGATTCATTTCTGTGAATCGTGTCATTCAGACGGTTCATAGAGTCCTTACGTCTTTATTTTTTTTAAGTGTATTATTTAGTTAAATAGTGAATGATGTTTGAATAATTATAATTAGTTTTCTAGTTTTATTAATTTTATTTAATGTTCTTTGTGTGTTCTACATCTTAATTATGAAGTGAAAATAGGGTTAAATTCTGTCCTATATGATTATGTTTTCGACTCATTTATATAAAGTTTGTTTTTCTAGTTTTATTACGTTGTAGTAGCCTATTTAGCACATCTGTTTACGCTTTATGGTGACACATTATGTGTTTTATTATGAGTGTTTATTGTTTTATTGTTTAGGCAGATAAATACGGCTCTGATTGTGAAATATGAATCATCTGATGTATCTGTTTAGTTTACAATATCTGTGAGAATACACAAACGTGTTCAATTAAACTATGAATTATCGGTCAGTATAACAGGAATAACTCTATACAGTCTCTCTGCAGTCTGAATTCTGCAAACATCTTTGTCTTTACACTCTATTCTATCATGTTATATTCTATTAGGTTCTATACAATTCTATGAGGTTCTATTTTATTCTATTATGTTCTATTCGATTCTATGAGGTTCTATTTTATTCTATTAGGTTCTATTCAATTCTATTAGGTTCTATTTTATTCTATTAGGTTCTATTCAATTCTATTATGTTATATTATATTATGTTCTATTCAATTCTATTAGGTTCTACTCAATTCTATCATGTTCTATTTTATTCTATTAGGTTCTATTCAATCCTATTATGTTCTATTCAATTCTATTATGTTCTATTCAATTCTATTAGGCTATATTCAATTCTATTATGTTCTATTTTTATTCTATGATGTTCTATTCATTTCTATTATGTTCTATTCTATTATGTTCTATTCTATTAGGATATATTCAATTATATTATGTTCTATTCAATTATATTATGTTCTATTCTATTATGTTCTATTCAATTCTATTATGTTCTACTTTATTCTATGATGTTCTATTCATTTCTATTATGTTATATTCTATTATGTTCTATTCTATCAGGATCTATTCAATTATGTTCTATTTTATTCTATGATGTTCTATTCATTTCTATTATGTTCTATTCTATTATGTTCTATTCTATTAGGATATATTCAATTATATTATGTTCTATTCTATTATGTTCTATTCAATTATATTATGTTCTATTCTATTATGTTCTATTCAATTCTATTATGTTCTACTTTATTCTATGATGTTCTATTCATTTCTATTATGTTATATTCTATTATGTTCTATTCTATCAGGATCTATTCTATTATGTTATATTCTATTCTATTAGGATCTATTCAATTATATTATGTTCTATTCTATTATGCTCTATTCTATTCTATTATGTTCTATTTTATTCTATTATGTTATATTCTATTCTATTAGGATCTATTCAATTATATTATGTTCTATTCGATTCTATTATGTTCTGTTATATTCTATTGTGTTTTATTCTATTCAGTTTTCTCCCTCATTCCAGAATGACTATATTGTTCTTAAAACAACACCAAATCATTTCAGAAATGCAACAATCGCAACAATGTATCACGTTTGTTTTCCAGCATGAAGAGGAAAACTGTTCAAATATTTGAGTTAAAATACCTCATTCAGCATTCATTCTCTACCAGGGTCAGTTAAATAACTTAATCTGATTGGGAACGCAATCCAACATCTTGCATCCGCTTGGGTGTTTTTGTACTTTTGTACCCCACCTGTCCGACAGTGCGTGTCAAGGGGAATTCTGCCAAATGACCAGATGTAAAGCTGATATGAAGTAGAACCACCAGATCCACCTGATCAATGATGTTGATATTGCATGAGTGAGATCATATTGGACTTTTGGTCCGACTATCAGCTACAGTAAAGTACTAACGGGTTAGTTATGTTCGAAGTGACTGAAATTTATGGCTTTTGATTGTAGACTTTGGGAACTTGGCAAATCTCGCAGTTTGAGACATTGCTGAAATCCTTCTTGAAGCACTTGTGAGATTACTGGCACTGGGATGGGCACTCTGGGCACAGACGGGTAACTATGTGGCTTCAGGGATCTAAAGACACTTAATCAGGTGATCGCACACACACTCCATATCTCTCTCTCTCTAACACACAACAACAACAACAACAACAACCGGCATTCGCCACTAAGTGGCGGTGACATCACCACGCCGCTTGTGCCAGGCTATGTGCACCTTGAGTCCATGAGAAGTGTCGAAAGCCCCCTGGGAGGAGGTCACGGGGCATACCCAGATGCCACGGGTCAACTGATTGAGATGACTGGCTGATGGGACACCGATGCCCCCTACAGTGCCAACTTGCTCTGCTTTAGCCATCTGGCGCTCCGCTCATTGTTGTGAGCGTTGATCCTCCGCCCTCCGTTGTTGTTGGAGGACGACCGCCACCATCTGCCCAGTAGCATCCTCCACGAGCCTCCTCCGCAGAGGCCGATCTTGACACCGCTGGTACCAGTCAGCGCCAAGTCCACATCCTCCTGTACCACATCACTCCATCTCCTCTCTAGCCCGTGCCGCGCCCGTTTAGCCCCCTCAATCTGAGTCAAGTCATAATCCGTCCCTGGACGGAAGGTCTAGTCACACCGAGTCCATAAAAATAATGAAACTAAAAACTATTTCACTCCTGTACAGTAGGTGGCGCAGTTGTGATGGCGTTGCATCACCTCTAGGGTGGACTACTGCAATGATCTCCTCACCGGCCTTCCCAATAAGACCATTAGACACTTGCAGCTCATTCAAAATCCCGAGGCAAAAATTCAGAGCATATTACGGCAGTCCTCAGGTCTTTACACTGGCTCCCAGATACCTTTAAAATCGATTTTAAAGTACTAATACTACTTTGTAGGTAACTCAATGGCCCAGGACCTAAATACATTATGCATACAGATATGCTTGTTGAATATAAACCTAACGTAAGCATTTAGCTACTACACCCCCACCTGCAACCAGCTTCCAGAAGAGGTCAGAGGTCAGAGGTCAGGCCAGAGTGAACCCAAACCAATGGAACTCCTCCAAGATACACGTTTACCCTTACAAAAAAAAAGTACTGTGGTAATACCATGATGTTGAAAGATTGCTACTTTCATATACAATGATATTTTGAAATTATGTTTCTTTAAAAATATAAAACAATTAGCATTGTAGGCCTATATAAACATGGGAACGCCATGTCATCATAACTCAAACTCATGTTTCGTAAGTAGGCTATAATGTGATCTACGGTGCCATCTAGTGTGATTCTGTAAAACAACAGCTGTCCCCAAACTCCCCACTCGTTTATTTTATTACCAGACACGTGAATATGATTTTACAAGCTTTTATGTGTCATGAAAAACGACATGATCGTGTTTTACACATTATCTGACCAATAATTCCATATTTAAAATGAGAATTAATAATGTATTATTTTATTTATGAAATATATCGTTTTAACGGCATTCCAACCGTTAGAATTGGGCATGTATTCGTCGCGCTTGTACACGTCATCGTTCGTCGCCCAGTGGAAATAGGAAAAGTTGGTAGAAAGGCTTTAATCTGATTCAGGAAATCCCAAAATAGGCGGAATTTAGTTGCCCAGAAAATGTCTGTATTTGGTCAGCATCACTGGGTTTTAATAATAATGCTCCTATTTTACGTGTTCACTGTGTAATTTTGATTTAGTGTAAATATAAATATCTATATTAGCGACTATTAAGCCCTTGAGACGAAGCACTGGTATTAAAACGACAAATATGGCGGATGTAGAAAGGAAGTCCCGCCTTACAGGTAAAAGAGCCAATCATCTTTTAGATACAGACATCGCCTGTCAAACAATTCTAGAACGCGCATGCGCAGTAGCTGGACCATCCATAAAAATAGCGTTTCTTTTTAACGCGATCTGCGCTCTAAAAGAACAATTTATGATACCATTGTTGTCAGATTTAACTGCTGATTTTAAATATGTTTTGATCGTTATCAGGAGCTGCACCCATTATGTCGCTTGTACCCATAGTTAATATCTGCCCGGGTCAGAGATGGCCGCCGAGTGGACTGACTTGCCATGAAGGTACTTTGGTAGTAGTTAAGCGAGCGCTGTCACGTGTTATCTGTTTCTTTTCACAGCGCTCTTCGCGATGGACCACTCACAGACGTGTGTGATTACTGACTAAGGCGTTTTGCAAAATGCACTTTAGAGAGATCGCTGTAGCGGATTACTATTTAGATGTCAATTGCGACTCCTAGTAAGTTAGATATTCAACTGGTTATAGTTATAAAGCAAAAATTAAACTTGATTGCGTCTCAAAGGAGGATTTTGTTATCTGAGCCACCCAGCGCCCCCTGGAGAAAAAAATAAGCTCTGTGTCTCACAGGTATCGGTTATTAGCCGTCAACATTTGACGCTCAATGGTGCTGTCTCTGTGTTTTTGTTTAATCAGCTGCGTTTCTAAGTAGTTCAGTAATGGAAGTGAACAGGGATGAAGCGGAAAGATGTATTGAGATCGCACTCGGGGCGCTGGAGAACGCGAAGCCGGAGAAAGCGCGCCGGTTCCTGGAGAAAGCGCAGCGGCTCTTCCCGACGCACCGAGCCCGGGGTGAGCGCACTGAACTCGGGCTGTTCCAGGGCCGCGATCGCCCTCATCCTCGCTACATAAACACTGAGCACGCGCGTCCCGGATTTAAACTTTTTTTATTTTTAAATGCATAGCTGGCATTTTTTGTGTGCTTTAATTTATTTTAATTAATGTGAGTCAGATGGAGTGTGATATTTTTGTGTTCTGTTGGAACCTGAAATCTCTTAATGAATCTGCCGTTGTGCAATACTAAACGGATATTGCCGGTGTTGATTTGAGTTCAACATTAGGGTGTGTGTGTGTGTGAGCTGTACCGTTATAGTGCTGTTGATGATGTAACTCTTGCATACTGGTTAGAATACACTCAGCTGTCATGTGAATCTGGCTGCGTCTCAAAACCTAGTGAGCTCCCTACCTAGTCAGCATTGACATTGCTCAACAGTGTCAATGTAGGCAGCTCAATATGTGTTAATGAATAAAAGCATGGGTTTGATGTCCCAAAAAGCAATGTTGAGCAGTCGTATGCGCTCAGAGGCGGACTTTCCATTGGGAGAACCGGGAGTTTTCCCGGTGGGCCGGCCGCAAAACGGTGCCACGATGTACCGAAAATTACATTTTTAGATATTTCAAGCAAGATATGTTGCACGAAGAGTGGGTAGGACGAGAAAGCAACATATAAATAACATATTGTGTGCTCAAAATATCATCTTGAGCGTGCAGAGCATTGTTGAACGCTCAAATTAGGATTTTGCACGTGCAGAATTGTGGCTCCGCCCCCCCACCTCCACACATGCGCATTTGTTCCCAGTCCGCCCCTGTATGTGCTTGTGTTTCTTTACCCGTGTCCCACTTGTTTCTCAGAGTTGCTGGAGTCTCTGGATCAGACCGCGGATGGTTCGTCTCACAGCAGTTCTACAGGCGCCGCTGATGGGACGGAAGCCCGTCATCGCAGGTCGAATGGCGCAACACCTGCAGAGAACAGCACAGACTCCGGCAAGCCGTACACATCCGAACAGGCCAAGGCTGTTAGAAGGTGCCAGAAGTGTTTTATCAGAACTTTTGTTTGTTATCTAGCAGGTTCGATTAGATGGCTAAATATTTTGGGGTCAGAGGTCAACCCCCGTGTAAGTCAAATCCTATACCGTGTCATCTTTTCCCCCGATATACACTTTCAATGTATGTTTCTAGCACCAAAAACACAATATAATATAGTCATAATATAGTTTTATATATAATATAGAAGAATTTATGCATTTCTATGCCCAGCCTTATTTTTGGGAATAGTTGGACAGTGGACAGAGTAACACGTGCGATGCTGAAAATAGAAAACATGTGATCAATGGAGCATACCGTCGCTTGTCACGGCTGGTTAGGACAAAAAGTCTGATTAGCTTAGAAAATATTTATTTTATCGTGTGTCGTTTGCGGTCACTTTAGGACGTCCTGTAGCCTCGTCCATGTTTGTGTTTGACGTCTGAATAAAGGCTGGGCACAGAAATGCATCAGTTCTTGGACTACAAACTCTTCAGACATGTTTAGTAAGTTCTGTTTTGTGCACAGTTGTGTTGTGTTCTGTTGTCACTGTCGCTGTTTTTAAATAA
>JAVLUX010000035.1:1187500-1192500 GCA_032164185.1 Moxostoma hubbsi
TCACTTAAAAAACACATTAAACGATGTTTCATTGAAAATATAGAAATGCAGAAAGATTTTGTGAGGGATCGTGGATTGAATCTAGTTCATAAAGTATAAAATCATTATGTCTATGGAGAGTCTGATAGGAGTACCAACATGTGTGTGTGTGTGTGTGTGTGTGTGTGTGTGTGTGTGTGTGTGTGTGTGTGTAGGGTGGTCTTGCTCTACTCATGCAGTTGATGCCCATCCTCATCCTGGTCATTGTATCGGCACTCAGTCAAATGATGGTGACCAGCCCCCCCTACAGTCTCAGCTACAGACCGTGAGTTATCCATATCTACTTCATGTTATTCTGCAAACATGTCGAAAGTATGTCCAGGTCATATATCGCCCCAAATACGATCAAAAAGGGAACACAATAATCATTATTTTACCAAATCGCAGGCTCTGAACTTTTAAATACTCCTCCTAGGGGATTCATGTGACTGGCACCAAATTTGCGCCACATCATGCCAAGACTTTGTAGATGCTAAATTGTGAACGGATTTTTGATATTTTGAACAGTGTTACCATGGCGAGACATTAAGTTAATGGCGTAAAATAGGAAACAGGAAGTGTCTCACATCTTCTGTGTGCAATGTGTGATTTCGATCAAAATATAGCTGTATGTTTAGTCTTGGGGGCTAATCACGTGGATTTTACTATTTTGGGTCACGGTCATAGCGCCACCACCTGGCAGCTGGACGTGTGGCTCTTACAACAGGCTTTAAAATAGTCCTTTTATATTTACCCACATTGCTTCAAAATTGTTTCGAATAATGTCAAATGCCAAATGCACGTGTCCGAAAGCCAGCTGGTGCAGATGGACCAGATGTGTGTTGGCCCGTCATCGCAGCGTGCTGCTATATTAATCCAAATATTTTTATTCAAAACCATATTGTAGCTCATTGTTAACGTCTTAGCTGTTCATACACGTAAAAAAATAATATATATTTTTGGCATGTTAACTGAAAAATATTAATGTTAATATCTATGGTCATTTTTTTTTTATTTAAATATTTTTTAATTCTTTAATATCTCAAAATATACATTAAATACAGCTAAACCAGTGCAATGCATGTAAATATATATTTTTCATCAAAGTCTATTTGAAATTTCATTTCAATATAACATTGCATTAAATTTATACAATTATTTAAAATTGAGAATTTCCTTTAACGTCCATGTTAATTAATTAAATACTCATTACTGCCGAAAAACAACTCGGTAGTCAAAATCTACGCAAACAAAAACAAATGTTTTCCAACCAAACAACATCAATACAACTATACAACACAACATTTGTACTTGTATACAACTTTTAACAAAAATCTAATTTATGTGAAAAGCCACAACTGATGCCCGGGTCAAAACAATCGTATTAAAATGGTTATATCTCTTAAATAATTTCTTCTAAAAATCTGAAAAAAAATCAGTTATGTTCATTTCGGTAGTCTTGACAAAGTCACAGAGTTTGGTTCCCGTACGAAAAAACTGTGGTATTTAAAAAATTACGATTGTCCTCTACCGGGTCAAAAATGACCGAACGCAATAGGAGGATTAAAGCATTTTTCACCCTCACCAGTTTATTTAATGAGTCTAATAACAATCTCCAACATGCATCACTGGAGATTTATGTCATATTTGTGTCATTTTCAACACATCTAAAGTTCTGTTTTGTGTTTAATAGAATTCTGCTGAAATTGATGCTGAAGGAAATTATATTAAGGAGGGTAGTGTCACATGGGGTAACTAAATTGGCCCGGTTGCTAGGGAGGGTAGTGTCACATGGGGTAACCAAATTGGCCCGGTTGCTAGGGAGGGTAGTGTCACATGGGGTAACCAAATTGGCCCGGTTGCTAGGGAGGGTAGAGTCACATGGGGTAACCAAATTGGCCCGGTTGCTAGGGAGGGTAGAGTCACATGGGGTAACCAAATTGGCCCGGTTGCTAGGGAGGGTAGAGTCACATGGGGTAACCATATTGGCCCAGTTGCTAGGGAGGGTAGAGTCACATGGGGTAACCAAATTGGCCCAGTTGCTAGGGAGGGTAGAGTCATAAGGGGTAACCAGATTGGCCCGGTTGCTAGGGAGGGTAGAGTCACATGGGGTAACCAAATTGGCCCGGTTGCTAGGGAGGGTAGTGTCACATGGGGTAACCAAATTGGCCCGGTTGCTAGGGAGGTTAGAGTCACATGGGGTAACCAAATTGGCCCGGTTGCTAGGGAGGGTAGAGTCACATGGGGTAACCAAATTGGCCCGGTTGCTAGGGAGGGTAGAGTCACATGGGGTAACCATATTGGCCCGGTTGCTAGGGAGGGTAGAGTCACATGGGGTAACCAAATTGGCCCAGTTGCTAGGGAGGGTAGAGTCACATGGGGTAACCAAATTGGCCCGGTTGCTAGGGAGGGTAGTGTCACATGGGGTAACCAAATTGGCCCGGTTGCTAGGGAGGGTAGAGTCACATGGGGTAACCAAATTGGCCCGGTTGCTAGGGAGGGTAGTGTCACATGGGGTAACCAAATTGGCCCGGTTGCTAGGGAGGTTAGAGTCACATGGGGTAACCAAATTGGCCCGGTTGCTAGGGAGGGTAGAGTCACATGGGGTAACCAAATTGGCCCGGTTGCTAGGGAGGGTAGAGTCACATGGGGTAACCATATTGGCCCAGTTGCTAGGGAGGGTAGAGTCACATGGGGTAACCAAATTGGCCCAGTTGCTAGGGAGGGTAGAGTCACATGGGGTAACCAGATTGGCCCGGTTGCTAGGGAGGGTAGAGTCACATGGGGTAACCATATTGGCCCAGTTGCTAGGGAGGGTAGAGTCACATGGGGTAACCAAATTGGTCCGGTTGCTAGGGAGGGTAGAGTCACATGGGGTAACCAAATTGGCCCGGTTGCTAGGGAGGGTAGAGTCACATGGGGTAACCAAATTGGCCCGGTTGCTAGGGAGGGTAGAGTCACATGGGGTAACCTCCTCGTGGTGGTGATTAGTGGTTCTCTCAATGGGGCGTGTGGTGAGTTGTGTGTGGATCGTGGAGAGTAGCATGAGCCTCCACATGAGGTGTTTACCTTTCTCTCTCTCTCTCTCTGACACACACAGATCAGCTGGTCACACACACAAGCGTGTGACGGAGAGTCTAGGCGTGACGTATTACGTGAGTGAGCGTTTCCTTCAGGAGTTCAGCGGCCTGAAACTGAAGCAGGTGGAGAATGGTGTGGAAGACGATTACATCTCCAACCTGAGAAACAACTGCTGGAAAGAGAAACAACAGAGTATGTGACACATATAATGCACACATCACTAACACACTGCAACCCAGGAAGTCTGTTTATAGCATAAATAGGGGGATAGAGCTATAGGATGCTCCCTTGCTCCCTATTTAGTGCATGACATAACCTCCAGTGTGCTGTCTGTCTGCACTGGTCTCAGAACAGTTATAGGAGAGATATAGGATGCTCCCTTGCTCCCTATTTAGTGCATGACTTAACCTCCAGTGTGCTGTCTGTCTGCACTGGTCTCAGAACAGTTATAGGAGAGATATAGGATGCTCCCTTGCTCCCTATTTAGTGCATGACTTAACCTCCAGTGTGCTGTCTGTCTGCACTGGTCTCAGAACAGTTATAGGAGAGATATAGGATGCTCCCTTGCTCCCTATTTAGTGCATGACTTAACCTCCAGTGTGCTGTCTGTCTGCACTGGTCTCAGAACAGTTATAGGAGAGATATAGGATGCTCCCTTGCTCCCTATTTAGTGCATGACTTAACCTCCAGTGTGCTGTCTGTCTGCACTGGTCTCAGAACAGTTATAGGAGAGATATAGGATGCTCCCTTGCTCCCTATTTAGTGCATGACATAACCTCCAGTGTGCTGTCTGTCTGCACTGGTCTCAGAACAGTTTCGAGTGAAGTGCAAACGGTGTCTGATGCATCTCTGTATTTGCTCACAATCCCCTTATTGTGATGGCAGTATAAAGTGCACAATAACCGGTCTAGACTACATCTGGTGGTGACTCACTCTGCCATGTCATGCGTGTCATACGTGTCTTTCCTGTCTTCACTGGTACTGAAGCTGATTCATGTGAAAGCTGGTTGGAACTGGACTCAAACTTCCTTTACCGTCACATGAATCAGCACTTTTATGGGAATATTCAGGGTTCATTTAAGTTTAGTTTAAGCAACAGCATTTGTGGTCTAATGTTCATTAACTCCTTTATTAATTACATAAATCATTAATTACAATATTTGATTATTGTTTTTAATAATTGATTATATAAATGTATATATTAGCCTTGTCTTTAATTAAAAGAAAGATCAAGTCAGTTTTATTTTATTAATAATAACTCATTATAATTTATTATAATAATTGATACTTTTTGTTATATTTCCACAGGCTTTGATTAAAAAAAGTACATCATTTTATTAATAATAATGTTTTTATATAATTTATTATAATCATTTATAGTTTGTGTTATATTAGCCAGTCTTTAATTAATAATTGGTTATAATTATAATCATTTTTATATTACCTGAGGTTTAATAAAAATAAATAAAATAAAAACAAATATGTACTTTTATTAATAACATAATTTATAATAATAATGTATTATTTTATATAATTTATTATAATTATTATTAGTGTTATAATACCCGTGCTTTAATTATAGAAAAAGAACAGGTGAGTAATTTTATTAATAATAATTTGTTATAATTATGATAATTTATAATTTGCTATATTACCTGAGATATAATAAAAAATATGTAAATTTTATTAATAATAACAAATGTTTCATAATATTTAGTATTTGTTTTATATAATTTATTATAATTATTATTTGTTATACTACCCGAGCTTTAATAAAAAAATATTTTTATTAAATATAGGTGTGTAAAAATTAAATTTTTATTAAATATATTTATTAATTAAGTTTTTTTATTTATTAGCAATAACTTAATTAATAATTTATTATTTTTATATAATTTATT
>JAVLUX010000035.1:1197500-1207500 GCA_032164185.1 Moxostoma hubbsi
GCCACGTCGGAGGCTTCAAACGCCTCATATAGTCCAAGTCCATTTATAGATCAGCATTCCTCTATCAGAAGCTCTTCCGAGCTGTACAGTTTTCGTTTAATAACTCTAAACCCAGTGCTCAGTTTAAGTGCATGTCGAACGCCCGGAGACGCCGGCGAGCGTCCCCCGAAAAGCCCCTGGATCGTCGGCCAGATCCCTCTGGAGTCCAGCCGAAGCACTAGAGTCAGCTGAAAGGTGGGCACCAGATATGGGTCGACCGCTATCTGCCCCGCCGGCTCACAACTGCCCCCCTGCTCCACGCACAGGTCGATGAGCGCCCCCCGCAGGCCGCAGGGCTCGCTGACGGACAGGTGCATCAGCTCTTGGCCGATGTGCTCCAGAAGTTTCTCGGGTATGAGGAGTTTGGAGCAGTGCAAGACGTCATCTTTGGCGTCGGTCAGCTCGAGGGCGATGAGCTGCACCACTTCTTTACACAACGCTTCTTCCGTGGGGTCGAAAAACAGGTCGGATTTGGACGAATCGGGGAGGGATATTGAACCTGAGAGATAGAGAGAGAGAGACAAATGGTGAGCGCAAGTGTTACCCTCTAAAAGTGGCCTTGACAAAAGTTCATGTGCAGAAATGTGATCGGCCTAAACATTCACCTGCGTCGGAGGAGTCGTCGGTGCTGCTGTGGCCGTCCGATTCGGAGTCCAGACTTTGGCTGCTGTGTTGTTTCTGCATCAATCTGCTCCAGGACAAACGTTTGGATCGAGTGTCAGATGTTGGGGTGGATGGAAGACTGGAGTCCTCAGAGGAAAAGCTCGAAATCAGCTGTTCCTGCATTCCTCGGCCCCAAATGTCCAAATATACTGAAGACAAAAATAATCATCATCATTATTATCAATAGGGAATGGGCAAACGAAAACAGTTGGCAAGTTAAACAAAATTGCAAAAAAAAATAAAAAATAAATAATTTTTTTTTATATATATATATATATATATATATATATATATATTTATTATAATTTTATTTTTTTTTCCAAGTTTTAATTTTCTTTTTAAGCAATAATAGTTGAATATACGGTTCGATACATCGATCTAAAGTATCGCGATATCGATAATTAAAAGTATCGCGATTTCGATATTTAATCGCAGGCTTAAAACAAAAGACATTTGCTGACGCTGTGAGAAATAAACTTTAAGATATATTTCCTTATAACAAGTCTTAATGCTTTATGAATTTCCAAATAACTATATTGCTTTAAGGATTTTTAGATATTTGTACTAAGAAACGAGACAAAAGACTTCTATTAAAGTCTATTCAAAGAACATTTTTAAGTACATTAAACACTCATTATGTTTTTAATTCTATTAAAGATAGTTTTGCGTTATTACTGGATATATTGTTGAACTGTCAATGCACGACAATGAAAAGATGGTTTAAAAGCATCTAGAGAGTAGAATAAGACTTACCGATATTGTGAGTTTATAACAGCAGTGCCGCCTCAGATGTGATGAACTGTCGGTGTTTAAAGCCGTTTAAATAGCACGGAAACTAATAAAGCCGTGTGTGATGATGTGAGGACAGCAGCAGCGGTGTGTCTCTGCAGAGACTGACGCAATGACGTGTTCACCGCCTGCTTATATATCCACCGCGCTGGCCACGCCTCCAACCACTTTACAGCCAATCAGCGGGTATGTCACGTCTTCCGCGTCTCAACTTCGCCTGGCAACATGAAGCGGCGCTGATCAATGAGCTTCTGCAGTCCGGCTATTGTGTGTAATGGAGGAGGTGTGTGAATATTGTCTTCACGCAGGACATGTTCTGGCGGACCTCACGTCCACAGCATTTGTTTCCCATTTGATTGGACTTTTAATGATTTGCATCTCGCAACGAAACATCCGTTTGTATTGTGCAATACTGAAACTCGCTGCGTGCAAAACAGCAGCGATGACATCATTGAATAAATCACACGGACAAATATGAAGCTCAAAAAAGCTTAATAATAATAATAATAATAATAATACAAATTAAATACAGTTACAGTTTTACTGATGATTTAGCACAATGGGCAGTTGACAGGAAATACTTTTGGGAAGTTTTTGGATGATCTGTGTGACATGATAAAGTCCATCTGAAACTATTTTAAATGACATTTCTATAATGATGCATTATTTGCGGTTTTTCTAACACAAATGCCGCAGTTGCACTTTTAAATGCGTTTGCCACAACATGGGGTCATTTAAAATGAACCAGTGAAGGCAAAAAGCTTTAAAAACATGACCTAAGATATACACATTATGCAAACTCACCAAAAACTCGATGATAAAAAGTCCACACACACACAAACACACACACACACACACACACATACACACACACACATACACACACACACACGTACACACACACACACGTACACACACTCACACACGTTCACACACGTACACACACACACATATACACACACTCACACATACACACACACATACACACACACACTCACACATCACACACACACATACACACACTATACACACACACACACATACACACACACATACACACACACACTCACACATCACACACACACATACACACACTATACATACACACACACACATACACACACTATACACACACACACATACACACACTATACACACACACACATACACACACTATACACACACACACATACACACACTATACACACACACACACATACACACACACACATACACACACTATACACACACTCACACATCACACACATACACACACATACACTCACATATACACACACACACATACACACACACATACACACACACACTCACACATCACACACACACATACACACACTATACACACACACACACATACACACACACACATACACACACTATACACACACACACATACACACACTATACACACACACACATACACACACTATACACACACACACACATACACACACACACATACACACACTATACACACACTCACACATCACACACATACACACACATACACACACACACACTCACATACACACATACACACACACATACACACACTATACACACACTCACACATCACACACATACACACACACACATACACACACACATACACACACACTCACACATACACACATACACACACACCCACACTCACATACACACACACACTCACATACACACACACACACACTCACACATCACACACACACTCACACACACACACACACACACACACACACACACACTCACAGCTAAAATTACTTTATAAAAGTGAAGGTAGTAAAAGCTTGTGTGAGCATTGCTTTTGGGGGAGGTTTGAAAGAGTTAAACTTGGTCTGACGCTGGCCGTCAAACGGCCGTCCCACCCCAGCAGGCCAGAGAAGGGTGTGTGTGTGTGTGTGTGTGTGTGTGTGTGTGTGTGTCCTGAAGGACAACGTTTGAATATCAGCTCGCTGTAAACCTTACCTGCACAAGTTCAGCTCAATCGACAGCATCATAATGATGATTACCACAAACAATAACTTTGACTCATCCCTCCTTTTCATTACAAAAAACAAAAATGGAGGTTACAATGAGACACTTACAATGGAAGTATAATGGATAGTTTAAAGGCAGAAATGTGACGCTTATAATTTTATAAAAGCACTTAGTCATTGATTGGCCCGATTGACTTCCATTGTAAGTGTTTCACTGTAACCCAGAGTTTTGTGCTAATCAACATTACGCCACAAAAGCTGTTGATTGAACTTTACTTGTATCAACCATATAACAGCATGTGAATTAAATAAGTGTATTAAGCATTGCCGGCTCCTGTTTCACTCTCTGTTCAAGCTGACGAGCTGAACAACACATGGTTTGTAAGTCTCACATGTTTATGGCACCATCTAGTTATTTGTGGAAAAATGGTTTCAATGTTTATATCGATCTATTTAAAATATCAGCAGACTTGCATGGAAAGTGACTCTTATGTTGGGATAAATGACAGCTTATTTTAATAAAGTTAAATTGACTAATTATATCGTAACTGATATTATAAAATGAGTATTTGTTGAATATAAGCAACTTGTGCTTGGTTCAAATTTTGTATATTATTTTATTGACAAATCCCAATGTTTCAAAGTCAATATAGTACATATACATACTAAACATATGCTAATAATTGTTTATTGATACAATAATATTTTATTCATGTTGTATTTGATGTGCTGAATTGAACCGTGATACATTTTGATCTATATTTATAGACCAATGAGAGGAAGTCGTCATGGACAAACTCTCAAAAATTTGGTATTTCTGAAAAGCCCAGAGAATCCTCTGATGATACCACAAGTGGTTTATTGCCTGTGACGAGGAGGAGGGTAGAGTCACATGGGGTAACCTCCTCGTGGTCGCTATAATGTGGTTGCTAGGGAGGGTAGAGTCACATGGGGTAACCTCCTCTTGGTCACTATAATGTGGTTGCTAGGGAGGGTAGAGTCACATGGGGTAACCTCCTCTTGGTCACTATAATGTGGTTGCTAGGGAGGGTAGAGTCACATGGGGTAACCTCTTCGTTGTCGCTATAATGTGGTTGCTAGGGAGGGTAGAGTCACATGGGGTAACCTCCTCGTGGTCGCTATAATGTGGTTGCTAGGGAGGGTAGAGTCACATGGGGTAACCTCTTCGTTGTCGCTATAATGTGGTTGCTAGGGAGGGTAGAGTCACATGGGGTAACCTCCTCGTGGTCACTATAATGTGGTTGCTAGGGAGGGTAGAGTCACATGGGGTAACCTCCTCTTGGTCACTATAATGTGGTTGATAGGGAGGGTAGAGTCACATGGGGTAACCTCTTCGTTGTCGCTACAATGTGGTTGCTAGGGAGGGTAGAGTCACATAGGGGTAACCTCCTCGTGGTCGCTATAGTGTGGTTGCTAGGGAGGGCAGAGTCACATGGAGTAACCTCCTCGTTGTCGCTATAATGTGGTTGCTAGGGAGGGTAGAGTCACATGGGGTAACCTCCTCGTTGTCGCTATAATGTGGTTGCTAGGGAGGGTAGAGTCACATGGGGGTAACCTCCTCGTGGTCGCTATAGTGTGGTTGCTAGGCAGGGCAGAGTCACATGGGGTAACCTCCTCGTTGTCGCTATAATGTGGTTGCTAGGGAGGGTAGAGTCACATGGGGTAACCTCCTCGTGCTCGCTATAATGTGGTTGCTAGGGAGGGTAGAGTCACATGGGGTAACCTCCTCGTGGTTGCTATAATGTGGTTGCTAGGGAGGGTAGAGTCACATGGGGTAACCTCCTCATGGTCGCTATAATGTGGTTGCTAGGGAGGGTAGAGTCACATGGGGGTAACCTCCTCGTGGTCGCTATAATGTGGTTGCTAGGGAGGGTAGAGTCACATGGGGTAACCTCCTCGTGGTTGCTATAATGTGGTTGCTAGGGAGGGTAGAGTCACATGGGGTAACCTCCTCATGGTCGCTATAATGTGGTTGCTAGGGAGGGTAGAGTCACATGGGGGTAACCTCCTCGTTGTCGCTATAATGTGGTTGCTAGGGAGGGTAGAGTCACATGGGGGTAACCTCCTCGTGGTCGCTATAGTGTGGTTGCTAGGCAGGGCAGAGTCACATGGGGTAACCTCCTCGTTGTCGCTATAATGTGGTTGCTAGGGAGGGTAGAGTCACATGGGGTAACCTCCTCGTGCTCGCTATAATGTGGTTGCTAGGGAGGGTAGAGTCACATGGGGTAACCTCCTCGTGGTTGCTATAATGTGGTTGCTAGGGAGGGTAGAGTCACATGGGGTAACCTCCTCATGGTCGCTATAATGTGGTTGCTAGGGAGGGTAGAGTCACATGGGGGTAACCTCCTCGTGGTCGCTATAATGTGGTTGCTAGGGAGGGTAGAGTCACATGGGGTAACCTCCTCGTGGTTGCTATAATGTGGTTGCTAGGGAGGGTAGAGTCACATGGGGTAACCTCCTCATGGTCGCTATAATGTGGTTGCTAGGGAGGGTAGAGTCACATGGGGGTAACCTCGTGGTCGCTATAATGTGGTTGCTAGGGAGGGTAGAGTCACATGGGGTAACCTCCTCGTGGTCGCTATAATGTGGTTGCTAGGGAGGGTAGAGTCACATGGGGTAACCTCCTCGTGCTCGCTATAATGTGGTTGCTAGGGAGGGTAGAGTCACATGGGGTAACCTCCTCGTGGTCGCTATAATGTGGTTGCTAGGGAGGGTAGAGTCACATGGGGTAACCAAATTGGCCCGGTTGCTAGGGAGGGTAGAGTCACATGGGGTAACCAAATTGGCCCAGATGCTAGGGAGGGTAGAGTCATATGGGGGAACCAAATTGGCCCGGTTGCTAGGGAGGGTAGAGTCACATGGGGTAACCTCCTCGTGGTCACTATAATGTGGTTGCTAGGGAGGGCAGAGTCGCATGGGGTAACCAAATTGGCCCGGTTGCTAGGGAGGGTAGAGTCACATGGGGTAACCTCTTCGTGGTCGCTATAGTGTGGTTGCTAGGGAGGGCAGAGTCACATGGGGTAACCTCCTCGTGGTTGCTATAATGTGGTTGCTAGGGAGGGTAGAGTCGCATGGGGTAACCAAATTGGCCCGGTTGCTAGGGAGGGTAGAGTCGCATGGGGTAACCAAATTGGCCCGGTTGCTAGGGAGGGTAGAGTCGCATGGGGTAATCAAATTGGCCCGGTTGCTAGGGAGGGTAGAGTCGCATGGGGTAATCAAATTGGCCCGGTTGCTAGGGAGGGCAGAGTCACATGGGGTAACCTCCTCGTGGTTGCTATAATGTGGTTGCTAGGGAGGGTAGAGTCGCATGGGGTAACCAAATTGGCCCGGTTGCTAGGGAGGGTAGAGTCGCATGGGGTAATCAAATTGGCCCATGTGCTAGGGAGGGTAGAGTCACATGGGGTAACCTCCTCGTGGTCGCTATAGTGTGGTTGCTAGGGAGTGTAGAGTCACATGGGGTAACCTCCTCGTGGTCGCTATAATGTGGTTGCTAGGGAGCAACTATTCTGCTTTAAACAGACATCCTGGAACTAGCCATTACTGAACTGAAGGTTGCTTTGGATATTTTAAACCCACTACAACTGTGAATGTAATATATTTCTCCAAGGCGAAGTATTAAGCACTTAAAGCAAATAAAGTTGTCTGATGTCGTTTTTCCAGCGCCTGAAAAACCCTCTCCAGAAATCACTCAGATAAGTTTCTAAATGTAGCTGCACGTATGATGCAAGTTTTCTCACAAGAAAGTGCGAGTGTTTGGCAGGAAGCCAGACTTCACAGATGTACTTTCAGCCCACGTGAGAGTCGGACAAACAGTTCTCTCTCTGACTCGGGGAGGAACCACAAGAAAACAACGACACGTGTGCTCCATCCAGGAACAAAACATACTGTACTGTCCCGTCCTCATTTACATATCACTTATAGAGCTCATATGTTCTATGGGCTTAAAGCAACAGAGTTTTATTGACATGTAGATCGTGTCATTAACCTACAGAACTACATGTGATGCTTGATCATGCTCATGACAGTTGAGAGAACATATTGATATTTATATTGTGAAGTGTTTACACGCCACATTCGTCTTTAATTTAGGGAATGTAAATAAAAAAAATCACTGTATTATATTAGTTTTAAATGACTGTATTATGGTAACGAGACTCATCATTGGGAATTACACAAATATAAATAATATAAATACAAAATAAATGATAATAATTCCAATTAAATGTCAGGATGCATTACAGCCATGGCAATATGTGGGGAAAATGTGCTTACACTAAACATAAATAAATCAAATAAAATAAAATAAATATTTTTGCCTATTTTTAAGATTTAGGCATTTTAGTTTAATAAGAAAAATGGTAATGGTTGACATGAGAAAAAAATCTTAATAGTTCTAAAATCAGACTTAATTTCTGAATGCTTGATTGACATGAAAATAAAAATGTAATCTTATTGATCAAACTGGCTAATCCGAAAGTCTGCTAGCTCACTTGATCACATAAACTGCAACATATAGAGACTGTATCACCTATGGCACTTTTCCGCCGCACGTTACGGTTCGACTCGCCTCAACTCGACTCGCTTTACTTTTCTGAGCTTGCATGTCCACTGCAGTTTAGTGCCACCTCAATGTGGGCGGGATTATAGGATGATCGTCATAGTTGCGCCGCCTCTACTGCAGTGACATCATCTTATATGCGACACAAAACTATAAACAATAACACGAGCGCTAGCTGTTAGCTGCTAGCTCATTGTGCTGCATAAAGCAGTTGTTGATGGTGATTTTACACAAGTGACTTACAGTGCACTTATTACAGGGACAATCTGAATCGGAGCAACCTGGAGTTAAGTGTCTTGCTCAAGGACACAATGGGGGTGACTGTGGGGATCAAACCAGCAACCTTCTGATTACCAGTTCTGTGCTTTAGCCCACTACACCACCACCAAAGTGACTTACAGTGCACTTATTACAGGGACAATCCCCCCGGAGCAACCTGGAGTTAAGTGTCTTGCTCAAGGACACAATGGTGTTGGCTGTGGGCATCGAACCAGCAACCTTCTGATTACCAGTTATGTGCTTTAGCCCACTACACCACCACCAAAGTGACTTACAGTGCACTTATTACAGGGACAATCCCCCCGGAGCAACCTGGAGTTAAGTGTCTTGCTCAAGGGCACAATGGTGGTGACTGTGGGGATCAAACCAGCAACCTTCTGATTACAAGTTATGTGCTTTAGCCCACTACGCCACCACCAAAGTGACTTACAGTGCACTTATTACAGGGACAATCCCCCCGGAGCAACCTGGAGTTAAGTGTCTTCCTCAAGGACACAATGGTGGTGACTGTGGGGATCAAACCAGCAACCTTCCGTTTCTGTGGCAGGGCGGAGGGCGGGGCATGATTCCGCACACCCGGCCCCAAATCAGGCTAATCGGCCCTTGAGAGCGATAAAGACCGACCGGAGACGGCAGTGCGACAGAGAGAGAGAGTTACGGGCAGCTGTCCAACACCTTTGTGTGTTTGTCTTTATGGTTCAGTTTTATATTAAGCTATTATTAATATTATTATTATTTGCCGGTTCTCGCCTCGCCTTTCCATTAATCCCGTTACACTGGTGACGAAATCCGGGAAGGCGGAGGGATGCGCCGTAGTGGAGTCCTCGGCGCTACCGTCCACCCCAAAGGAGCTGTCGCGGCCATCCGCCGGAGGACGGAGGAGACCGGCCGCCCGGTAGCGGAGGAACGCGAGGGGAGGACGGGCTCCCAACCAACCGCCTGGAGCGGTTACCGCAGCCAGGGGCGGCGGAGACCCCTACCATCCACCAAAAATACGCCAGGGCTTTCCGTCCGCCAGGGACCGGAGATCTGTCTCCGATCCGCCCGGGGAGACGCGGCTGTCGCCCATTAGAGGGTGGAGAAGTGGCCGAGGACCAAGCTACACTTCCTTTTTGTGGAATACTGAACTGACAGTCAACATCCCAGCTGGAACTGAAAAGAACAGAACATTCAGTGCTTTCATCCAAGAACATCTCCACGGAAAATAAACGTCCATTGTGAGTCTCTGGCCCATTGAGCATCTCAGTCGAGGAACATCCAAACAAGTGTCACATTACATCAGCTGTTTTTGTCCTTCCAGAGTGTCCCTCCAGTTTCAACATCGCACATCTTTTCTTCTATCCGCTCATTACAACATCAGTGCAATAAAGATTATAATTAAGAGAGATTAGGTGTAATTAAGAGCTCGTTGGCTTGTCTTTGTGTGTCATTGTGTGTCTTTGTGTGTCTTTGTGTGTGTCGGGAGCTGCTCAACTCAAGGACAAAGAATGTGGGTCTCCATTTCTATCTGAGCACAGCTGCGTCCACCCCCACTTCATGCATTTCTACCCGCAGCACCGCAGTCAGCGTGTGCGTCTACAGGCATGTGCGCTGCACGTCTCGCATGATGTGATAAGCAAATCTCTTGGCCATTGTTTAAGTAAAAGCTGTTGAT
>JAVLUX010000035.1:1220000-1252500 GCA_032164185.1 Moxostoma hubbsi
GTCTCTCTCTGTCTGTCTGTCTGTCTGTGTGTGTGTGTGTGTGTGTGTGTGTGTGTGTTAAAGATCAAGATGAAGTCTTTGAGTGTCTCCTGAGAAGATGAGACACAGATCACAACTGCAGCAACACACTCTCTCTCTCTTTATTTCTCTCTCTCTCTAAACACAGACACTCATTTGTAAGTTAATTAGATTCAAGCTGTGATCTTCTCAACTCGTCTGAGAGAGAATTAAATGCACAGAGGCTTATGGAAATGAAAGTGTGCGCAAGTCACCCTTTTAAAATGCTGTTTCATATTTCAGGTGTGTGACAGGATGTAATTAGTGTCTGATTATAAACAGACCGAATATGTTCATTCTCAGAACTGAAAAAGACACAACCGCATCGCTTTAAACCTTTATGCTCGGATGGGCCAGCAAAATATGATAATAAACACAAAATAGGTGTCGTTTGAAAGCTTAGAAGCTCTACTTCCTGATGCATGTCGGCATTACGACCAAAACTGAACAAGTGCTTTCAAATTTGAAGATGAAACAGAAGAGCATATTTTGCACTTTTATCTTTTTTTTATCTTAGTTAGCTTTCCAGGATCAGATGACGTCACCTGAAATGATGTAGCATCGTGCAGCGCTAAACCAATCCGATTGGGTTCAGATCGGTGCAAAAATCATCCATATTTGGGCAGAAAGACATGTGATTGTTTGCTGGTATTACATATGGCCATTAGAGAATCTGCCCAGTAAAAAAAAAAGACTCCAGTTATTCATAAATAATATTGTATGTATTTATAGACTAATGAAAAAACAAATACTTTTTTTTGTTGTTGTTGTTGTCCTAACTTTGTAAGCATGTCATTCTGGTTCTGTTCACTCTACTTCACTTTTAAAAGTCTAATTTTAGTCCACTAGGTGGCAGCAAACACTAGAAAAAAATACAGTTTTCTCTAGAACATTCCATCACAATTATACAGATGTGAACTGTAGGTGGAGCTCTAACACATTCCATCACAATACACAGATGTGAACTGTAGGTGGAGCTCTAACACATTCATCACAATACACAGATGTGAACTGTAGGTGGAGCTCTAACACATTCCATCACAATACACAGATGTGAACTGTAGGTGGAGCTCTAACGCATTCCATCACAATACACAGATGTGAACTGTAGGTGGAGCTCTAACACATTCCATCACAATACACAGATGTGAACTGTAGGTGGAGCTCTAACACATTCCATCACAATACACAGATGTGAACTGTAGGTGGCGCTCTGACACATTCCATCACAATACACAGATGTGAACTGTAGGTGGCGCTCTAACGCATTCCATCACAATACACAGATGTGAACTGTAGGTGGAGCTCTAACACATTCCATCACAATACACAGATGTGAACTGTAGGTGGCGCTCTAACACATTCCATCACAATACACAGATGTGAACTGTAGGTGGCGCTCTAACGCATTCCATCACAATACACAGATGTGAACTGTAGGTGGCGCTCTAACGCATTCCATCACAATACACAGATGTGAACTGTAGGTGGCGCTCTAACGCATTCCATCACAATACACAGATGTGAACTGTAGGTGGCGCTCTAACACATTCCATCACAATACACAGATGTGAACTGTAGGTGGCGCTCTAACGCATTCCATCACAATACACAGATGTGAACTGTAGGTGGCGCTCTAACGCATTCCATCACAATACACAGATGTGAAATGTAGGTGGCGCTCTAACACATTCCATCACAATACACAGATGTGAACTGTAGGTGGCGCTCTAACACATTCCATCACAATACACAGATGTGAAATGTAGGTGGCGCTCTAACACATTCCATCACAATACACAGATGTGAACTGTAGGTGGCGCTCTAACACATTCCATCACAATACACAGATGTGAACTGTAGGTGGCGCTCTAACACATTCCATCACAATACACAGATGTGAACTGTAGGTGGCGCTCTAACACATTCCATCACATTATACAGATGTGAACTGTAGGTGGCGCTCTAACACATTCCATCACAATACACAGATGTGAACTGTAGGTGGCGCTCTAACACATTCCATCACAATACACAGATGTGAACTGTAGGTGGAGCTCTAACACATTCCATCACAATACACAGATGTGAAATGTAGGTGGAGCTCTAACGCATTTTATCCCTCACTGATGTGCTCGTCCATAGACATTCAGTCTAATGTTCAGTTCAAGCAACACCCTCATTATTTCATTGAATATCTCGGCCTCTGAGTGGACTACAAGCTCAATCTAGGTGTCATCAGAAAGCTGAGATCCTCCCCTTTGAGATGTTATCATAATAGACTGATCAATAGACGAAAACATATTTTATGATGATTTGTTTTGCATTTTCCTTCTGTATGGCATATTTTTGTTCTGAACATCATAGATATAACATTGGATTATTCACACAAAGAAGCTCACAGACAAGTAAACAATGGCTCATTTATTAGAAAACTGAGAAAGGTAAAAACATATATAAAATGTTTAGCTATTTGGGGCTTAAAGCAGGAGTTATCGGAGCATAAATGTGAAAGTTTGTATTTGATGACTTACAAAAATCATATTTCACTTTGGGATTATTTTACAAATCTTTCAAACTGTTGTATTAGAGCATACATAATAACATAATAAACTACACAGTCACATTCCAGAGAATGAGAGCTTTCATTTGATATATGACATGCCCATTTATGTGCTATGTGAAGGACTTTTATTTTGATATAAATATTTCTACCCCTTACCTCTAGGGGGCGCTAATTTTCAACGCGATTGGGAAGTGATGTGGTGGGTGTCTCTGAAAAGTTCAGACTGAGTTTTCAAATGATGCCTCATATTCCTGACTTATGTATACAAAGATTTTAACATTTTAAACTTAAACAGTTTGTTGTGATATAGCGCCCCCCCCATTTAGACCCGTCGGCGGATCCATAGAGTTCGTTAACTGATTGGCCCCATTCACTTCCATTGTAAGTGTCTCACTGGAACCCAGATTTTCTTTTTTAAAGAAATTATGTCTTAATTTTTGAATCTTTTTTTTGCACTTCTACTGGCCGGCTCAAGCTTCACAGTGGGAGAGGTAGCGGATGACATGTATGTTCCCTTGCCAGCACTCCTGACCATGTTGACTCCTTCCTCCAAGCTGTCCACGGCCAACGAGCTAGCGTTGCAACCCTCATCCATCCCAGAGCCAACTTTAATGCCAGCTCCAGCCCTAGAGGAATTTTTTGGGGGGCCACTATGGCTCCAGTTGTCTCCGAGCTCCCATCAATGGAGACCACTTTCTCACCAGCCTTGGTGGTCGTGGAGACTTCCTCTAGCTTCTCATGGCTCCGCCCCTCGAGCCTCCCACAGCTCTGCCTTCCGATTCTCCCACAGCTGTACTCTTGGCTGCCCGGAAGTGGAAGAGAAGAAGGGATCCTACTCCCCAGGCACTGCCCATGCTCACGACCACGGAGGTCGTTCTCCTGTCACTGCCAGTGCTCATGGCCACGGAGGTCGTTCTCCTGTCACTGCCAGTGCTCATGGCCACGGAGGTCGTTCTCCTGTCACTGCCAGTGCTCATGGCCACGGAGGTCGTTCTCCTGTCACTGCCAGTGCTCATGGCCACGGAGGTCGTTCTCCTGTCACTGCCAGTGCTCACTGCCACGGAGGTCGTTCTCCTGTCACTGCCAGTGCTCACGGAGGTCGTTCCCCTGTCACTGCCAGTGTTCACTGCCATGGAGGTCGTTCCCCTGTCACTGCCAGTGTTCACTGCCGCGGAGGTCATTCCCCTGTCACTGCCAGTGTTCACTGCCACGGAGGTCGTTCTCCTGTCACTGCCAGTGCTCATGGCCACGGAGGTCGTTCTCCTGTCACTGCCAGTGCTCACTGCCACGGAGGTCGTTCTCCTGTCACTGCCAGTGCTCACGGAGGTCGTTCCCCTGTCACTGCCAGTGTTCACTGCCACGGAGGTCGTTCCCCTGTCACTGCCAGTGTTCACTGCCACGGAGGTCGTTCCCCTGTCACTGCCAGTGCTCACTGCCACGGAGGTCATTCCCCTGTCACTGCCAGTGTTCACTGCCACGGAGGTCGTTCTCCTGTCACTGGCAGTGCTCACGGAGGTCGTTCCCCTGTCACTGCAAGTGTTCACTGCCACGGAAGTCATTCCCCTGTCACTGCCAGTGTTCACTGCCACGGAGGTCGTTCCCCTGTCACTGCCAGTGCTCACTGCCACGGAGGTCGTTCCCCTGTCACTGCCAGTGTTCACTGCCACGGAGGTCGTTCCCCTGTCACTGCCAGTGCTCACGGCCACGGAGGTCGTTCCCCTGTCACTGCCAGTGCTCACTGCCACGGAGGTCGTTCCCCTGTCACTGCCAGTGTTCACTGCCACGGAGGTCATTCCCCTGTCACTGCCAGTGCTCACGGCCACTGAGGTCGTTCCCCTGTCACTGCCAGTGCTCACGGCCACTGAGGTCGTTCCCCTGTCACTGCCAGTGCTCACGGCCACTGAGGTCGTTCCCCTGTCACTGCCAGTGTTCACTGCCACGGAGGTCGTTCCCCTGTCACTGCCAGTGTTCACTGCCACGGAGGTCGTTCCCCTGTCACTGCCAGTGCTCACTGCCACTGAGGTCGTTCCCCTGTCACTGCCAGTGCTCACTGCCACGGAGGTCGTTCCCCTGTCACTGCCAGTGCTCACTGCCACGGAGGTCGTTCCCCTGTCACTGCCAGTGCTCATGGCCACTGAGGTCGTTCCCCTGTCACTGCCAGTGCTCATGGCCACTGAGGTCGTTCCCCTGTCACTGCCAGTGCTCACTGCCACGGAGGTCGTTCCCCTGTCACTGCCAGTGCTCATGGCCACTGAGGTCGTTCCCCTGTCACTGCCAGTGCTCACTGCCACGGAGGTCGTTCCCCTGTCACTGCCAGTGCTCACTGCCACGGAGGTCGTTCCCCTGTCACTGCCAGTGCTCACTGCCACGGAGGTCGTTCCCCTGTCACTGCCAGTGTTCACTGCCACGGAGGTCGTTCCCCTGTCACTGCCAGTGCTCACTGCCACGGAGGTCGTTCCCCTGTCACTGCCAGTGCTCACTGCCACGGAGGTCGTTCCCCTGTCACTGCCAGTGCTCACTGCCACGGAGGTCGTTCCCCTGTCACTGCCAGTGTTCACTGCCACGGAGGTCGTTCCCCTGTCACTGCCAGTGCTCACTGCCACGGAGGTCGTTCCCCTGTCACTGCCAGTGCTCACTGCCACGGAGGTCGTTCCCCTGTCACTGCCAGTGCTCACTGCCACGGAGGTCGTTCCCCTGTCACTGCCAGTGTTCACGGTCAAGAAGGTCTTTGCTTTTTTTGATGAAAGTGCTGGTTGAATATCCTGTGAGTGTGTACACACATTCACTCTCTCTCTCTCTCTCTCTCTCTCTCTCTCTCTCTCTCTCTCTCTCTCTCTCTCTCTCACTAACTCAATTTCAAATTCAATTTTAAAGTATTTTATTGGCATGAGTGTGTTTACATACAATATTGCCAAAGCATTAATACACAAAACAGATAATGACAAGACAAATAATAATAAAATAATAACACAAAATAATACAAATAAAATAAAGTGCCAGGTAATGAATCAAATCAAATAAAAAACTATAATAACAATATACACTATACAATACAAAATAAAATAAGCATTTAACTAGACATTATGAACATGAGAAAATAAAAGTCTCTCTCTCTTTCACACACGCACGCGCTCTCTCTCTCTCTCTCTCTCTCTCTCTCTCTCTCCATCATTCTTCAGTTCGCTCGCCGCACGTCACCTGAGCAGAGTTCAGCTCGTCTCGTCGGCTCTCAGTGGTGTTTATTCGGGAGAATATGATCATCATGAGAGGTTCAGTTGTTCTTCAGCTGCTGCTCGTGACTCTGAGCGCGGGAGACGCGCGCGAGAGCGTCGGGAATTTCATGGAGGATGCGCGCGAGAACGGGCAGTTCAGCCGCACCGACAAACACTGGAACCGCTTCAGAGACGTGAGTGTCAATAACCGAGAAGTCTTTCAAAAGATGTTCAGCAGATGTTTATTAGATTGTGATGCGCTCCACGCGTCAACTCCGATAGCGGGGCAAGTTGTCACAGGGAACCGCATGTGTATTGACTTTATTTACAATATGACATAATATCTAAAGTAAGAAAATAAGCCATCTTCCACAACATCTTGTGCTTTTGTACTTCGATATAATTCCCATAGTTGTTTACAGCTATTACAAAATATAATGACATTGGAAATCTAGTTGGGAGGAGAAACTTTGCTTTTTATTATTAATTCGTCATTTCACACGTCATTCGAGCACAAAAGGTTCCCGAACTTAAGTCACAAAGCTATCATATGCCTTCAGAGGACTTGGAATATAGCACACGAGTGACAGAAAAGATCCATGAATGTGCTTTCTTCCCAAAATAACAGCATGTTGGTTTTGAATGACATAAATGATGACCAAATTTTCATTTTTGGGTGAACTGTTGCTTTAAGGATATATGATTGCAGGGGTACGTGCTCACGTTTTATATTCATCCACGAGCTTTAATGCTCATCTGTATTTACGATCGATATCTATCGAATGGCTGATGTTGAAGTCCACACAGAAAATTAGTTTTTCCGAAGGTTATACAGGGAAACATTCCCAGTCATTCTGTTAGGAAGAGAGAGTCGGATACGGTAGGTGAAGTCTCGTCGGCTCCCTCAGGTCCTCCTGTCTGGAGGAGTTTGCCAAACAGAGACAGAAACTGCTTATTTATTTGAGAGAGAGACACCATGGGACGAGTCATTGCAGTGCGAGACTGACTGCGGTGACAGGTGAGGACCAGGTGTATGTGTGTGTGTGTGTGTGTGTGTGTGTGTGTGTGTGTGTGTGTGTATTATCAGACAAATAGATATTTTTTGTTTCGTATAAAGTACTAGATTTTTGCACGATCGTCACTCTGGAAAGTTGAACCTGAATGTATGGAAATTTTTTTTAAATAATTTTTTTTTAAATAATGTTTTTTTTTTTTTTTTGGAGTCTTATTGCCTTCCTAAGCTTGTCCTACAAAAAAAAAAAAAAAAAAAAAAAAAAAAATTAAAAAAAAAAAAGTCTAAAAAGTTTGATTTTCTCCAAAAAAAATAAAAAAAAAATAAATAGAAAATTGAAAATTGAAATTTTTTTCTTTAAAAAACTTTTCTGTCTTAACACATTTTTTTTCTCTGATATTTTTTTTTTTTTTTGTCTCCAAATTTTTATTTTTTTTCAAGAGACAACACAGCAAGAGAAATACGTCTATCTAGCACATGTTTACATAGGCCAACACATTTTAAAAAGGACAATATCAAGAGCAGCATGGATATTCCCGGTGGTGAATGACATCAAACAATCAGAAATATCTCCCGTTGTTACACTTGACAACGAATGCCAAATGAAACAATATGTATCCTGAGGTATATTCATTTCATTGTGGGATTTCATGTATATCATGTATCAGTAGACTCTCACACAAAGAAAAAAATTTTTTTTGGACAGAATATTTTTTATTTATTTTTTTGAGAGAGCCAAAACACTTTTTAGAGAGAAGAAAATATAGATTAAAAAAAAAAAAAAATCGATATTTCATTTTTTGTATTTTTTTTTTTGGTAGGAGAAAAGCTCAGGAAGGCAACTAAGAGTCCAAATAAAATATTTTTCATCTAGCGAAATGTTTTTCCGCAGTGCTGTTCAGGGCGTACAAATGAATATATTGACACTGAGAGTGAATACAGTGTGAAAAATCAGCAGCAGCTCACACATGTTCACACATGATGTTGATCTTTCAAGAGCTTCTGCACAGCAGCCAGATGTCAGAACATTCACGCTGTCAAAGGGGAAAACTGGAGTGTTATATCAGTTTAATTATGCTGAGCCTGATGCATTATGATGCATATGTCAAACACTTGCCATATGACAGTCTGGGGATATTTTCTGACGCTGTGTGTGTGAGCGCATGTGAAATGAATGCTGCTTCTATCTGACATGTTTATATTCACACCCCTATTACTGTAAACACACTCTTTTACCTTTGTGCTACTCTTCCTCATAGTAGCAAACTTGTGCATATCTAGAGTGCTTGTTTTATTTCATTATTTTTTACCGCCAGAGGCAGCGCTTCACACTGGATATTATCTCTCTTCGCACATGCACAGGTCGAGTCTAATATCAACAAAGTCTCCTGTGACCCAGGATGACACGAGGTCCTCCCTAATTTAACTCAGTGACTTACTGCAGTCTGTCCCTATAATCTTCTCGCTAACGCGTGCGTGCAAGTGTTGCAGGACATACAATTTAATTTACACACGTTGGAATCCGTCCTTCACAGCCTCGCAACAAAACAGTTTGTTGGGGTCTTGTGATAATGCATCCTCTATAGGCTGCGGTGGATTGCAAGCTGAAAAAAGTATGTGAACCCCTAGGCTAATGACATGAACAAAAGCTAATTAGAGTCAGGACCCTTGGATTTAATAACTGGTTGATTCTACTTTGGCAGCAATAACCTCAATCAAGCCTCTCCGATAGATGCGGATTAACCTGAGCAACGTTCAGAAGGAGTTTGTGATCATTCTTCCTTACAGAACTGCCTCAGCTCAGACATATTCTTGGGATGTCTGGTGTCTCTCTTGTGGTCATTCCACCTCATCTTTATTGGGTTAAGGTCTGGGCTCTGACTGGGACACTCTGAATGTGGACTTTCTTTTTTTGACACCATTCTGTAGTGGATTTACTTCAATGTTTATGGTCATTGTCCAAAACAATTTTCCAGCAGTGCTGTGGAGTGTCAAGATGGTATTTGGTAAACTTCAGGTGTGCAGCAATGTTTTTGTTGGAAAGCAGCGGCTTCCTTCATGACGTCCTGCCATGAACACCATACCTGTTTAATGTTTTCTGTATAGTAGACTCATGAACAGAGATGTTAACCAGTTCTAATGATTCCTTCAAGACTTTATCTGTCACTCTAGGGTCCTTCTATACCTCATTGATCATTCTGCGGTGTGTCCTTTGAGTCGTCTTGACTGGACGGCCACTTCTAGTGAGAGTACCTATAGTACTAAATCATCTCCATTTATAGACAGTTTGTCTAACTGTGGACAGATGAATATCTAATGGCCACTTCTAGTGAGAGTACCTATAGTACTAAATCATCTCCATTTATAGACAGTTTGTCTAACTGTGGACAGATGAATATCTAACGGCCACTTCTAGTGAGAGTACCTATAGTACTAAATCATCTCCATTTATAGACAGTTTGTCTAACTGTGCACAGATGAATATCTATCGGCCACTTCTAGTGAGAGTACCTATAGTACTAAATCATCTCCATTTATAGACAGTTTGTCTAACTGTGGACAGATGAATATCTAACGGCCACTTCTAGAGAGAGTACCTATAGTACTAAATCACTTCCATTTATAGACAGTTTGTCTAACTGCGGACAGATGAATATCTAACGGCCACTTCTAGAGAGAGTACCTATAGTACTAAATCACTTCCATTTATAGACAGTTTGTCTAACTGTGGACAGATGAATATCTAACGGCCACTTCTAGTGAGAGTACCTATAGTACTAAATCACCTCCATTTATAGACAGTTTGTCTAACTGTGGACAGATGAATATCTAACGGCCACTTCTAGTGAGAGTACCTATAGTACTAAATCACTTCCATTTATAGACAGTTTGTCTAACTGTGGACAGATGAATATCTAACGGCCACTTCTAGTGAGAGTACCTATAGTACTAAATCACTTCCATTTATAGACAGTTTGTCTAACTGTGGACAGATGAATATCTAACGGCCACTTCTAGAGAGAGTACCTATAGTACTAAATCACTTCCATTTATAGACAGTTTGTCTAACTGTGGACAGATGAATATCTAACGGCCACTTCTAGTGAGAGTACCTATAGTACTAAATCGTCTCCATTTATAGACAGTTTGTCTAACTGTGGACAGACGAATATCTAACGGCCACTTCTAGTGAGAGTACCTATAGTACTAAATCATCTCCATTTATAGACAGTTTGTCTAACTGTGGACAGACGAATATCTAACGGCCACTTCTAGTGAGAGTACCTATAGTACTAAATCACTTCCATTTATAGACAGTTTGTCTAACTGTGGACAGACGAATATCTAACGGCCACTTCTAGTGAGAGTACCTATAGTACTAAATCATCTCCATTATAGACAGTTTGTCTAACTGTGGACAGATGAATATCTAACGGCCACTTCTAGAGAGAGTACCTATAGTACTAAATCATCTCCATTTATAGACAGTTTGTCTAACTGTGGACAGACGAATATCTAACGGCCACTTCTAGTGAGAGTACCTATAGTACTAAATCATCTCCATTTATAGACAGTTTGTCTAACTGTGGACAGATGAATATCTAACGGCCACTTCTAGAGAGAGTACCTATAGTACTAAATCACTTCCATTTATAGACAGTTTGTCTAACTGTGGACAGATGAATATCTAACGGCCACTTCTAGTGAGAGTACCTATAGTACTAAATCACCTCCATTTATAGACAGTTTGTCTAACTGTGGACAGATGAATATCTAACGGCCACTTCTAGTGAGAGTACCTATAGTACTAAATCATCTCCATTTATAGACAGTTTGTCTCACTGTGGACAGATGACTATCTAACGGCCACTTCTAGTGAGAGTACCTATAGTACTAAATCATCTCCATTTATAGACAGTTTGTCTAACTGTGGACAGATGAATATCTAACGGCCACTTCTAGAGAGAGTACCTATAGTACTAAATCACTTCCATTTATAGACAGTTTGTCTCACTGTGGACAGATGAATATCTAACGGCCACTTCTAGTGAGAGTACCTATAGTACTAAATCACTTCCATTTATAGACAGTTTGTCTAACTGTGGACAGATGAATATCTAACGGCCACTTCTAGTGAGAGTACCTATAGTACTAAATCATCTCCATTTATAGACAGTTTGTCTAACTGTGGACAGATGAATATCTAACGGCCACTTCTAGTGAGAGTACCTATAGTACTAAATCATCTCCATTTATAGACAGTTTGTCTAACTGTGGACAGATGAATATCTAACGGCCACTTCTAGTGAGAGTACCTATAGTACTAAATCACTTCCATTTATAGACAGTTTGTCTAACTGTGGACAGATGAATATCTAACGGCCACTTCTAGTGAGAGTACCTATAGTACTAAATCATCTCCATTTATAGACAGTTTGTCTCACTGTGGACAGATGAATATCTCATGCTAGACTCATGCTACTCTCCACGATCCACACACAACTCACCACACACCCCATTGAGAGCGAAAACCGCTAATCACCACCACGAGGAGGTTACCCCATGTGACTCTACGCTCCCTAGCAACTGGGCCAATTTGGTTGCTGAGGAGACCTGACTGGAGTCTCTCAGCACGCCCTGGATTCAAACTCGCGACTCCAGGAGTGATAGTCAGTGTCAATACTCACTAAAGCTAACCAGGCCCCTGTTTTTTCCTTGTTGCATTTTTGTATCCTTTTGTTAAAATTACACTATTTAAAATATTTTTGTGAATACAAACACGTGGCTCCATAGTGCAATTGACCCTACTGTAGGGACCAGCTTAACCAGCATGGAGTTCCTATGCTGGTCTAGGCTGGTTTATGATGGTCAGTGCTGGTCTAGCTGGTGGACCAAAAGCAGGGTCGCGTCACGATGACCGTCTTTTGACATTACCTCGTCAAAATATAAGGAGTGGGTTGAAGACAGGAAGCGATGGTCCCATGTTAGTATCATTAATGATTATTTATGACTGCCAACACCTGCATGAGTAAATATTTTGAAAACATTATCTGGTTTAGGTGAGTCTCAGCGTGGAAGCTGACTCCTGTACGCTGCTGAGTGATGCTTCTGACTGTTTTTACTTAATGAGATGCAAATCTCAAACCTCAGAACAGATTCCAACACAATTAGCTGAAGCTGCTGACTGAAGACATCCATCACTCAAACATTTCAACATGGACTGATTCATATCTGTGTGTTGAAACATTGATTGATTGATTAATAGAGCTGCACTGAACCAACACTGTTATTAATAACAGACCGATTCCAGAGAGATTTGTGCGCCTCATCACGATAAATGATAATGGAGCGTCTTGCACCGATGGTTCTTTGACAGTGAAATCTAGAAAAATATCTTATCAATTTTCGTGCCAGTTGAATGTGCAAGTGGGCGTGAGTGGGAGTGTTTGGGCCATTTGTGGGTGCATGCATCCAAGCTTTGGGTGTGTTGTATGCTAATGAAGTGGCGCTAATCGCAGTTTGCTATTTTCCTGAGAAATAGGTCATCGCGCTAAGTCGTTTCAGAGGCACATTTGTTTTCAGTGCAAAGACTAAACTCAGTTCCTACATTTGCATTTTGGAAATTCAAAATTTTGTTAAACTATCTATAAGTCATGGGTTATTTTTCAATTATTATTTTGATTATTATTATGTTTATATTTACAATTGTATTTAAAATCTAGTTTGGAATTGATATTTTCCACCTGTTGTTGTAGAGGGATTTTTTTTTTTTTTTTTAAGTCACTGCAAAATGTGCCGGTGGAAGAAGTTGAGTAAAATATGTAGATTTAGTATGATTTTTTTTATTTATTCGATTATTGGGGGGGGGGGTTCTCCGCAATTTTGTTACGCCCAATTCCCAATGTGCTCTAAGTCCTCGTGGTGGTGTAGCGATTTGCCTCAATCCGGGTGGGGGAAGATGAATCTCAGTTGCCTCCGCGTCTGAGACCGTCAATCCGCACATCTTATCACGTGACTCGTTGAGCGCGTTACCATGGAGACGTAGCGCGTGTGGAGGCTTCACGCTATTCTCTGCGGCATCCACGCACAACTCACCACATGCCCCACCGAGAGCGAGAACCACATTATAGTGACCACGAGGAGGTTACCCCATGTGACTCTACCCTCCCTAGCAACCGGGCCAATTTGGTTGCTAAGGAGACCATGTTGTGTTTTGGAGGCTGGTTTCCATCAAGGAGTGCTGGTGTCCGAACAGGCTTCTAGCTTAACTAGCAGTCCAGCTTTCTTGGCCAACCAGCTATCCCGTGTGAAACACAGTGTGAAACTGCGGTGCTTGAAAATTACACGAGTTGTGGAGCATCAGAGGACCATAAATTGCTTCTTTATACCTCATTCAGTAATTATGTACCTTATACAGGTGCAGAAATGTCCACAGTTTTTAGTTTCAGGATGCTTAACAGTTTAACAATTCAATCTGGTTGTTTAAGAGGTAGTGAACGACCTTGTCTAATTCTCTTCGTTGTTATGGCAACCACAGGAATAGAAATGATGCCTCACTAATGACCAGCAGAACATTACATGGTGGTACTTCAAGCTTGAATTGCTCCGATGGCAGGAATATCCTTTATTATAATGTCCTTGATGCTGATTGGCCAACAGCTGTGCTTTATTCATGATAAATCACAGCTCTGAACTCTTGACAATTACGGTCACTGAAACGGGTCAATAGCTGACCTGCTGATGGCTGACAGTTAATCTCTGTTGCATAACGGTGCCCTTCAGCTGTGACTATATCCACAATATATCACAGCCTTTTGTGCCTTATTGCTTAAAGGCAATCCCAACCTTTTTATGGCACACTTTTTTTTTTACCACTATCCCACATAGGCTAACGATGTCTGGAGTCCGTCCTTTATCCGTCTCTGAGGCTTGATTAGCGTGATTAGGGGCCGGTGTGCAGCATCATGACCCGGCCCGCCCTCCGCCCTGCCACATTCCTCCCTCATTCTCTCAGGCCGGGGTGCCCCCGGCATTATGTACACCCCCCCCCCACCCCCTTTCCTGGTGAGGGGCGTGCCTAATGCCCCATCTGCCGGCAGGTCATCCCCGTCTACCTGGATGAGGGAGGGGACACGGGGAGAGAAACGTAACACCGTAACGGCGATCGAGCCAAATTATCAAAAACATTTTAAAGAGATGGAAAAGGCCAACACGGAATGGCAGAGCCATAGCTTGGTCCTTGGCCACTCCTCCACCCTCTAATGGACGACAACCGCGGCTCCCCGGACGGATCGGAGGCAGAGCTCCGGCCCCTGGCAGACGGAACACCCCGCCGTGTTTTTGGTGGACCGCAGTGGTCTCCCCCGCCCCTGGCAGCGGTAACCGCTCCAGGCGGTTGATTGGGAGCCCCTCCTCCCCTCGCGGTTGGCGGCCGTTCCTCCGCTTCCAGGTGGCCGGTCTCCTCCGTCCTCTGGCGGATGGCTGCAGCCGCTCCGTGTCTTCTCCGCTTCTGCCATTGCAAGTGTCTCTCTGGAACACACATTTGTGCTTTTTTTAAAGAAAAAGAGGGCCGAGTCTAAATACATTTTTCTGGTAATCATCATTATGCTGTCGATTGACCTCAACTTGTATTGAACCTCAAATATTCCCATAACGCGTTAAGAAATGTAAATGTGTATAGGAGTGGTGGTGGCATAGTGAGCTAAAGCACATAACTGGTAATCGGGAGGTTGCTGGTTCGATCCCCACACCCACCACCATTGTGTCCTTGAGTAAGGCACTTAACTCCAGGTTGCTCCGACTAACATTCTTCCTAAAATCTCCTTTTGTTGTCAGTGGAAGGAAGGAAATAGTCATACAGGTGAGGGTGAGTAAATTATTCATTTTTAGGTGAACTAAGGGTCTGTCAAAGGGGCTGGATTTTATTTATTTCGCTGGAAACTCTTCGAATTAACCTGGTGTTCTCATTAGATCTACAGCATGGCGGTTTGTTCAGGACAATATGTTAATGAGGCCGTGTATACATGCGTATATGATGGAGTTAGGAATAATTGACTACGGACTGTTAAATGCAGTCCGTTGTGCACCATTAACACCGTTATGCCGTCAAGAACTGGAACTACTTCATAGTTGTGCGCTTACTGGAAAATAATTGCTTAATTGTGGCGCAATTACATAGAAAGTCAATGCAAATATGCGAATGGATGCAAATTGTTGTAGGGGTGTGTGGGCACCCGGAATTGTATGACACAACGTCATACATGTACAGAGACCGGACGAATAAAGACATCGCTTGGAGGAAAGCGAGCGAGGAAGTTGGACGACCTGGTAAGTTCTGGAAATATGCGCGTCTACTTGATTCCAGCTGTACTATGAACAAAGTTGTAGAAGCCCCGCCTCCTGTCCTATTTTGGAAGAGAAGCGGGAATACTCGCGGGTTCAAGTTTAAACACATTTATGATCCAGCGGTCAAACTGCGTTGTATGTGAACACACCATTAGCCTAGTTGTGTGTGTGTGTGTGTGTGTGTGTGTGTGTGTGTGTGTAGTTGACCCTAGCAACACCTTAGCAACGCCCTACCAACCAAACTCAACACCCTAGGATTGTTGGGTAAACACTCATTTTATTAAAATTTTTCACTAGAAAATGTGATTTTGCCTCATCAAGCTACACAATGGAAACCTGTTTGTCTCAGTGTGTCTGTTTGCTTTTTATTCAGTTTTTTACAGAGAGAGTTGTGTATTACAGGAGTCTCATATGCTGAAGCGTTTCGTGTTGCGTTCGGATCAGAGCGTTCAGAAAGTCTTCATTTCAAATCCACTCGAGTGTCAGATTGAGTTTCAGATAGCTGAAAATAATTTAAGGCAGAGATATTATCTCTCACTGAAGTCGTGATAGATCTCCTGGTATTGTATTCCTTTTCATAAATCATGCCTGGCATGAACGTGCGGCTTTCGGAATATCAAAACCTTGCAAAACACGTCCTCCTTTCTCCTGGAAGTGTTTTAAAAATGCACGTGCTCTCTGACACAGTCGGCTCAGGAAGTCTCTCTGTTTCTTGTGCGAGAGATAGAGACTTCATCCAGATGATGACATTGCTTCAGTGTCTTTGAAATAAAAGTGTTACAGAGAAACTCTTTGTTGTCATTTTAATGACTGGTTTAACTGACAGATTTAATGGAGCAAAACACCCGAATGAGTATGAGCACACATCGGCAAGACAATAAGGCAATATAGACCCATGCCAACCGACAATCAAGATGAGAGAATGCGTAGCAAAGCCAAACTAAGCGATGGCATGCATTGTCACACTAAATGAAATGTGAGCGTACATTGCCAGGCAAACAACATGCG
Source organism: Moxostoma hubbsi (assembly GCA_032164185.1). Taxonomy (NCBI): domain Eukaryota; kingdom Metazoa; phylum Chordata; class Actinopteri; order Cypriniformes; family Catostomidae; genus Moxostoma; species Moxostoma hubbsi. The sequence goes on from JAVLUX010000035.1 coordinate 1,236,202, forward strand.
CAACAGGTGACATACACAAGACAGGACACAAACCCGAAACCTCAGACCGAAGAGTCCGAACATCAGCTTGTGACCCGGGCATGCAGCTGAACGCTAGCGCACCCGCATTATACCCCCATACCCCAGACATGAACCAGACAGGAAGTCAGGACCCAGACACCATACTCCAGACATGAACCAGACAGGAAGTCAGGACCCAGACACCATACTCCAGACATGAAACAAGACAGACCGAACCGAACCAGACACCATACTCCAGACATGAAACATGGCTGACCGAACCGAACCAGACAGGAAGTCAGGACCCAGACACCATACTCCAGACATGAAACAAGACAGAACTAACCGACCCAGACACCATACTCCAGACATGAAACAAGACAGAACTAACCGACCCAGACAACATACTCCAGACATGAAACATGGCTGACCGAACTGAACCAGACAGGAAGTCAGGACCCAGACACCATACTCCAGACATGAAACAAGACAGAACTAACCGACCCAGACAACATACTCCAGACATGAAACAAGACAGAACTAACCGACCCAGACAACATACTCCAGACATGAAACATGGCTGACCGAACCGAACCAGACAGGAAGTCAGGACCCAGACACCATACTCCAGACATGAAACAAGACAGAACTAACCGACCCAGACAACATACTCCAGACATGAAACAAGACAGAACTAACCGACCCAGACAACATACTCCAGACATGAAACATGGCTGACCGAACCGAACCAGACAGGAAGTCAGGACCCAGACACCATACTCCAGACATGAAACAAGACAGAACTAACCGACCCAGACACCATACTCCAGACATGAAACAAGACAGAACTAACCGACCCAGACAACATACTCCAGACATGAAACATGGCTGACCGAACTGAACCAGACAGGAAGTCAGGACCCAGACACCATACTCCAGACATGAAACAAGACAGAACTAACCGACCCAGACAACATACTCCAGACATGAAACATGGCTGACCGAACCGAACCAGACAGGAAGTCAGGACCCAGACACCATACTCCAGACATGAAACAAGACAGAACTAACCGACCCAGACACCATACTCCAGACATGAAACAAGACAGAACTAACCGACCCAGACAACATACTCCAGACATGAAACATGGCTGACCGAACCGAACCAGACAGGAAGTCAGGACCCAGACACCATACTCCAGACATGAAACAAGACAGAACTAACCGACCCAGACAACATACTCCAGACATGAAACATGGCTGACCGAACCGAACAAGACAGGAAGTCAGGACCCAGACAACATACTCCAGACATGAACCAGACAGGAAGTCAGGACCCAGACACCATACTCCAGACATGAAACAAGACAGAACGAACCGACCCAGACACCATACTAAAGACATGAAAAATGGCCGACCGAACCGAACCAGACCCAGGAAGTCAGGACCCAGACACCATACTCCAGACATGAAACAAGACAGGCTGAACCAGACAGGAAGTCGGGACCCAGACACCATACTCCAGACATGAAACAAGACAGACCGAACCGAACCAGACAGGAAGTCAGGACCCAGAGACCATACTCCAGACATGAAACAAGACAGACCGAACCAGACAGGAAGTCAGGACCCAGACACCATACTTCAGACATGAAACAAGACAGACCGAACCGAACCAGACAGGAAGTCAGGACCCAGAGACCATACTCCAGACATGAAACAAGACAGACTGAACCAGACAGGAAGTCAGGACCCAGACACCATACTCCAGACATGAAACAAGACAGACCGAACCGAACCAGACATGAAGTCAGGACCCAGAGACCATACTCCAGACATGAAACAAGACAGACTGAACCAGACAAGAAGTCAGGACCCAGACACCATACTTCAGACATGAAACAAGACAGACCTGTCGTAAAATTTATGTTTTTGATTATTGTTGATAAAAGGGGAGGATCTCAGCTTTCTAATGACCCCTAGATTGAGCTTGTAGTCCACTCAGAGGCCGAGATATTCAATGAAATAATGAGGGTGTTGCTTGAACTGAACATTAGACTGAATGTCTATGGACGAGCACATCTGTGAGGGGTGAAATGTGTTAGAGCGCCACCTACAGTTCACATCTGTGTATTGTGATGGAATGTGTTAGAGCGCCACCTACAGTTCACATCTGTGTATTGTGATGGAATGTGTTAGAGCGCCACCTACAGTTCACATCTGTGTATTGTGATGGAATGTGTTAGAGCGCCACCTACAGTTCACATCTGTGTATTGTGATGGAATGTGTTAGAGCTCCACCTACAGTTCACATCTGTGTATTGTGATGGAATGTGTTAGAGCTCCACCTACAGTTCACATCTGTGTATTGTGATGGAATGTGTTAGAGCGCCACCTACAGTTCACATCTGTGAGGGATAAAATGCATTAGAGCGCCCCCTACATTACACATGCGTTTCTGCCACCTAGTGGAATAAAATGAGTCTTTTCAAAGTGAGGTAGAGTGAACAGAACCAGAATGACATGCTTACAAAGTTAGGACAACAACAACAACAACAACAACAACAAAAGAAACATTGACTAACATTATATGTGGACTTTCTAAAAAAAATAGTAGAGCATATAATATAGTTAACGACATTTGACAAAATGTATACAAACACGTATGATCTTGAGTGAATCAGGGTTTGCTCTGATACTCTTTAGAGTCACTTGTGCTTTTAGACAGAGCTGGAACAGAATCTAAACGAACAGCTGGTAGCCTCCATACTGAAGTCCATTTATTGGGCACACGATAAGAGCCATGTGCCTAGGGGTGTTTTGATAACACCCAGGAGGAGTCAACCGTTCGCTGAACTACCGAAAATGTCCAGTTTCATGGTGTTGAATTGCTGAAGTGATATGAAATTGTGTTCTGTGAAGAGATGGAATACGTTTCTGACACGATGCAGCAGAGCCTGTTTTATTTCTCTGGCCATATCGCTTATTAAATGTCAACACTGCATGAGAGAGAGACGTGCAGAGAAGAGAGAAAAATTATTTAGTTATGGGGAATGAGTGAAAGAAACAGAAAAATATGCCAGATCAAGACAGATCTCAGCAGTGTGTTTCAGAGAGAGATGCAACACACAATTGCTCTGATAAATTCACAACAGTAGATTATGGAACAGAGCAATCAAATGTTACAGCATTACAAAAATAATTGATCATAGTGTCCAAACAAATAAAAGATAATAATTGTACATAAGAACTAATTACACATGCAAACACAACAATGACTAAAGGTTTGCATAGCATGCAGACATGATTTTAGTCATGAGATTTCACAGAAAGAGTTTCATTCTGTGTCATTTGAGTCATCATTGAGTCTGTGTCATGTATTTGGCGCCTTTCGTTCTGTGCCATTTGAGTCATCATTGAGTCTGTCATGTATTTGACACCTTTCATTCTGTGCCGTTTGAGTCATCATTGAGTCTGTGTCATGTATTTGGCGCCTCTCGTTCTGTGTCATTTGAGTCGTCATTGAGTCCGTGTCATGTATTTGGCACCTTTCGTTCTGTGTCATTTGAGTCATCATTGAGTCTGTGTCATGTATTTGGCGCCTCTCGTTCTGTGTCATTTGAGTCGTCATTGAGTCCGTGTCATGTATTTGGCACCTTTCATTCTGTGCCATTTGAGTCGTCATTGAGTCCGTGTCATGTATTTGTCGCCTTTCATTCTGTGCCATTTGAGTCGTCATTGAGTCCGTGTCATGTATTTGGCACCTTTCATTCTGTGCCATTTGAGTCGTCATTGAGTCCGTGTCATGTATTTGTCGCCTTTCATTCTGTGCCATTTGAGTCGTCATTGAGTCCGTGTCATGTATTTGTCGCCTTTCATTCTGTGCCATTTGAGTCGTCATTGAGTCCGTGTCATGTATTTGGCACCTTTCATTCTGTGCCATTTGAGTCGTCATTAAGTCTGTGTCATGTATTTGGCACATTTCATTCTGTGCCATTTGAGGCATCATTGAGTCTGTGTCATGTATTTGGCGCCTTTCATTCTGTGCCATTTGAGGCATCATTGAGTCTGTGTCATGTATTTGGCGCCTTTCATTCTGTGCCATTTGAGGCATCATTAAGTCTGTGTCATGTATTTGTCGCCTTTCGTTCTGTGCCATTTGAGGCATCATTGAGTCTGTGTCATGTATTTGGTGCCTCTCGTTCTGTGTCATTCGAGTCATCATTGAGTCTGTGTCATGTATTTGGCACCTTTCGTTCTGTGCCATTTGAGTCATCATTGAGTCTGTGTCATGTATTTGGTGCCTCTCGTTCTGTGTCATTCGAGTCATCATTGAGTCTGTGTCATGTATTTGGCACCTTTCATTCTGTGCCATTTGAGTCATCATTGAGTCTGTGTCATGTATTTGGTGCCTTTCATTCTGTGCCATTTGAGTCGTCATTGAGTCTGTGTCATTGTTTGGCGCCTTTCATTCTGTGCCATTTGAGTCATCATTGAGTCTGTGTCATGTATTTGTCGCCTTTCATTCTGTGCCATTTGAGGCATCATTGAGTCTGTGTCATGTATTTGGCACCTTTCATTCTGTGCCATTTGAGTCATCATTGAGTCTGTGTCATGTATTTGTCGCCTTTCATTCTGTGCCATTTGAGGCATCATTGAGTCTGTGTCATGTATTTGGCGCCTTTCATTCTGTGCCATTTGAGTCATCATTGAGTCTGTGTCATGTATTTGTCGCCTTTCATTCTGTGCCATTTGAGGCATCATTGAGTCTGTGTCATGTATTTGTCGCCTTTCATTCTGTGCCATTTGAGGCATCATTGAGTCTGTGTCATGTATTTGTCGCCTTTCATTCTGTGCCATTTGAGTCATCATTAAGTCTGTGTCATGTATTTGTCGCCTTTCATTCTGTGCCATTTGAGGCATCATTGAGTCAATTGATGTAACATTGTGCTTCACCCAAAAATCCCAGATGCAATTTATTATTCAACCAAAATCCCAATAATAGCCAGAAGAAATGAAGATTTGGTGCATAACTGGACTTTTATGTATACACCAGGGACTCTTATTTTGAACTGATGAAATTATAAAAAATAGCAAATATCGGCATATTTTTGCAGATAACCGCTAGTTCCAAAAAGCAACTATCGGCACTGATTAATCGGTAAAACCGATATATCGGTCGACCTCTAATTGTAAGTGCCTCACCGTAATAATTTTTTTTTTCACACTGAAAGTCAAATTTATTTTTGTGTGAATCAACATTATAAAACGGAACAAATGCTGTCAATTGAACTTACCTTGAATTGAATCCGGAACTTTCCTTTGATAATAAAAATGGCAACAATTCTTCATTGTTTATGGTTGCCAGGCAAAGTAGCAACATGCATAGATATAGATTGCGCAATCACAGGTGTGCATGTATCCGCGTTATTAACAACTTCAAACACAGCTCGCATTATTCACAGCTCCTGCGCTTTTACCGCCATTCTGTCTTTTTTCAGTTCAGTTTAAGGATTCATTCGCATTAATGGCACAGAGAAGCTCCTAAATGCTGCAAAATTGCAAATTGATTGTCTTGACTGAAGCCACACATACAGATGTTTGAATGTCAGTTTAGTATGCATGTGAAGCCCCAGCACAGCGTGAAGCATGCAAATTAGATTGGAACTAAATTTCGACAGCACTTCCCTGTAGAATTCACTGCAGGAGCTCGACTACATAATAAAGACAGAACTGAGCAGAAGTGGAGCTGCTGTCACTCCGTGTCTGATGACATTCAGCATCTGATTCTGTCGCATACATCTGGGATCCTCTGAAGGGCTTAGATCAGATCTTATGTGTGTTTAGGCGAAAGATAGAGATGTCTAAGATACAATACGATGGCCCAATTGTGGGGTAGCAATGCATATATCCTTCAACTTCAGGCTCTTCCAGCATTTCCACAACACCGATCAATTATCCCCTAATAATGTGTTTACAAAAGTTATTGTATTTGTTAAGCAACTGGACAAAAGTGTCAGTGAAGCACTTGCATGAGACGAAATATGAGACAAAACAAAGAAAAATCGAGGGGAAAATTACTATTTAATTTTTCAGCATTATTCAATCAAGCTGTAATTTTGCCAAATTATGCAAAAAGTGTGAAAATATTATTTTAGATGTTAAATAATCTAATAGAACTGATTAATAATAATAATAATACAAATATTATTTGATATTTAATATTAAAGATGTAAGTAAAATGATTGATTATTAAATAATTTAAACATTTTTTATTATTATTTATTTATTTATTTTTCTCCCCAATTTGGAACGCCCAATTCCCGATGCGCTCCCAAGGCCAATTTGGTTGCCCCATGTGACTCTACTCTCCCTAGCAACCGGGCCAATTTGGTTACCCCATGTGACTCCACTCTCCCTAGCAACCGGGCCAATTTGGTTACCCCATGTGACTCTACCCTCCCTAGCAACCGGGCCAATTTGGTTACCCCATGTGACTCTACCCTCCCTAGCAACCGGGCCAATTTGGTTACCCCATGTGACTCCACTCTCCCTAGCAACCGGGCCAATTTGGTTACCCCATGTGACTCTACTCTCCCTAGCAACCGGGCCAATTTGATTACCCCATGTGACTCTACCCTCCCTAGCAACTGGCCCAATTTGGTTACCCCGTGTGACTCTACCCTCCCTAGCAACCGGGCCAATTTGGTTACCCCATGTGACTCTGCCCTCCCTAGCAACCGGCCCAAATTGGTTACCCCATGTGACTCTACCCTCCCTAGCAACCGGGCCAATTTGGTTACCCCATGTGACTCTACCCTCCCTAGCAACCGGGCCAATTTGGTTACCCCATGTGACTCTACCCTCCCTAGCAACCGGGCCAATTTGGTTACCCCATGTGACTCTACCCTCCCTAGCAACCGGCCCAATTTGGTTACCCCATGTGACTCTACCCTCCCTAGCAACCAGCCCAATTTGGTTGCTAAGGAGACCTGGCTGGAGTTACTCAGCACACCCTGGATTCAAACTCACGACTCCAAGTGTGCTAGTCAGCGTCAACACTCGCTAAATCTACCTGGGACCCCCCTCAATAATTTCACTTTTAAGTGTTGTGGATTTTTTTGAATTCTGACTCCGGAGTTGCAGATGCAGAAACACAGAAAAAAGACACAAGAGATAAAGTTTATTTATTTACTTTCTTTTATCGTGGACTTTTCTCATATAACACACTTTAATAAGTACGTCCCGACACTTCAGTGAAAAATGTCGTTTTAAAACAGTAAGCCGCAGTAATTCCCTGAGACGCACTGCCCGCCGCATGCGGCAGGAAATCTCTCAGCTCACATATTCACCCGGATCGTATTAATAAATGACTATTAAACTGCATGTGAAGCACTGAGCTGTCCTCTTTCATGTGTTTCTAAATGTTCGTCTTATTTTCTCTCCCCATCTCGTGCCTGCTCTCCTGCCGTATGCCGCTGAAGGAAGTCGAGGTTGGTATCATGTTTAATGTGTCGTTTGCTGTGATGTGTTTCACTGTGATGTCTGAGACGACTCGGAGCAGATGGCTCCTGCTCTTCCTGTTTAAAACAGTCAGTCAGAACACCTTAGCAACCACAAACTGTAGCAACAACCCATAAAACCACAGTAGTATTGATGTGACGAGTTTTGCAAGGGCAATGTCTGTTATGATCGGGAAGAAATTATTATTTTCGGTTAATAACTGAAACATCTTGGTTGCTGTGGTAACCTCCGTTCCCTGATGGAGGGAACGAGACATTGTGTCGATGTAGCGGGACTAGGGGTCGTTCGCTCTTGGGAGCCCCATCGCCAATGGCAATTGACAAAATTGACTAAATTGATTGTGAGGGACAATCAAACGAATAATAATAATAGCAATAACAAAATTTGCACTAATAATGTTAAATTTATAAATATGATTTAAATTACATTTAGCTCATATATTTAATAAATCGTAACATTGATACATTTAATAATGGACATAAAAAAAAAAAAAATCTATATATTTTTTATACTTCACACTTTTCAGTCCTCATGCTGTGCCAAGGTGTACTTCCCAAAATATAATACTTATTCTGGATAATATATGAATAGAGGCGCAGGGATCTCTCCCCTTACATGTGTTCTTGTTCATTGTATTTTCTGACTTTTTTGGCATTATTAAACATTTTTACAACCAAACTAGTAAGACTGTGTCCTTCCTAGACCAGTCCTTCTGAGGACTCCTGCTTAGCATTCAGCGCTAGCATGCGACGGACTAGCACGTGTGCATGGCGAATCATAATCTTAGGACCATGTGATATTTTATGGTTTAAAAAACCCATATACATCAGAGAACGAGAAATATGTCCTTAATCTCGAATTCATTTTATCAAAAAGTTAGAAAAAAAAGCATTCTTAGAATTGAATTTAAAGGGGAGCTATTATGCTAATTGCACTTGTACATGGTGTTTGTACATGAATGTGAGTCTGCAGTGTGTGTACACAAACACTCTACAATGATAAAAGTCTCCCTTATATTTCTATTCATCAAACACAGTGTGTCAAAATGAACGCTTTTCAATTCTGCTCTAAAGTGACATCATGTTAGATCAGGCCACGCCCACGACTGGTGATGGACTCCGCCCTTTTATCATAGCTCCTCCCCTGAGTGATCTACACACAGTCCTGGAGCAGATACAGTGAGAAGAATAATGTCTCATAAGTGTTCTGTTGTTGCTAAAGTAACCGAAGCACGAGCTGTAAAGGCACAGCCCTCTTCCTGAAAGGGGGCGGGGAGCAGCAGCTCATTTGCATTTAAAGAGACACACACGAAATCAGCGTGTTTTTGATTCCACCCAAAAAGAGGCGTTTATAACATGGTATAATAACTTCACAGACACATTCTGGGGACACATGAGACTTATATTACATCTTGTATAAAGGGGCATAATAGGTCTCCTTTAAACCTTTTAAAATATGAAAAAAAACCAAAACAAAAACTGAACCTTTGACTATATTTAAAGAGGTTAAATACACCAAAAAAATCAGCCTGATCCAAACCACAAGAATCTGATTTCTCTGTCTGTATCTGTATTATTTTAGAGGTTTGCTACATCATGTTTTGGTTAGATTATAGCTAATAGCCTTCTTTATTGTGTAGAAGCAAAACATCTACTGGCAAAACGTCTGACAAACTTTCAGCGTCATCTTTTAAAAAGATCGGATCGAATTTTCAGCCTAAAACACTATCTGAGAATTAACTGGATTGTTCCTGCAGTGTGAACGAAGCTTAAGCGGCTCCGTAGTGTCCAACCCTCAGTAAATTGTCACATTTATACAAATAATAATCAAACAAATGCCAAATAGGATTATTCGTTTACCAATAACTAGCATGTTTATGCGATGTTTGTTGCTAGAACACAAGTCAATCCCCAATTTTGGTACCAGAGTGGAAAGTACAGTCCTTGTATCTTACATTGTTACTCATACAGTAATATGTTTTATTTTACACCTCATAAATATGAATTGTACTGATTCACTTCTGTTTCTGATTCTCTCAGGATGACTACATCCGTACATTGAAAGAGCCACAGACTTCTGATGAAAGTGAGTATCAAAACGTCTCTCTTGGTCTTTATTGTCATACAATATTCATATATTCTAATCGCCACTGGGCTCCATAAGAAGCAAGGTCAAAACCACCAATGCGAGCGTTCCAGATGGAAAAAAACAACCAATTTAAGTGTTAGTTGAAGTAAGGAATTGTTCTGGCTCAACTTGTACCGTTGTTGGCTTTTATGACAACTCAAAGTAGTCAAACTCAGTTCATATCTTCACGTTATCCACCCCTTAAACTTTTGACGGGTGAGGCATTGTCAAAAAAAGGTTATCGTGACTCTCTAAAGTATCGGCACTACACTGGGAAAGAAAATGACTTTCTTAGATTTTATTTGAAACTCCCTGCAGAGAACAAAATAAATAATAGTAATAATAATAATAATAATAAGTATAGCTGTAAGCAGTAATGGTCGGGGTTCAAACCTTTTTAGAACGTTAAAAGTATGCAAAAAGGTTTGTATTTGTATATGTACTTTGTAAATTGCCGAATTTGCAAACTGTTGCTAAATATGACACTGATGTCTTGTGTTCAACGATTGTGAAACAGGATAATTGTTATGGTGGTCATTACTTTATAACTGTTATAAAGCCACAAAGCACCCAATCACCAAAAAGGTGTAGAAGTTTGAATATGTATTTTAGGAATTATAGGCTTTTGGATACACTTGGTCAAACCCACATGATATTATGCAACCCCTAAATAACTAAAGTTCAACTTTTCTTTGATAATTATTGACCTAGGGAGTCCTAGATGTATTTCACAATAGCAGGTAACATTGGATAATATACAATCATTTACACACCATTTATACAGCCATTTTGCTGAAATTTGATTGGCTGCTGGCGGCCATGTTTTTTTATTTGTCTGAGTCATATTGTAGAATATGTTTGCATTTGGCCCCTACAAGAAGCATACCAATTTTCAACTTCATTGATAATACAGTTGCGGATTTATGAGCATTTTTTTTAGTTGTAGCGCCCCCTATAGGCTAATTTTTTGAATGCAGACTCAAAATATATTGTTGTACATGTTTATCAAGTTTCGTAACATTTGGCCTTTTTGTTTGGTAGATATTGGTCAATACGCACAAAATGGACGACGCCTGACCCATTCGTTGGCTTGTATCTTCGCAACGCTTTGACGAATCATAATTCCTTTGATAACTTTTTGTCAAGAGGGTTCATAGTAGACATGCACCAATTTTTGTGAGAATCTGATACACGGCCAGGGAGGAGTTAAAAAAAGTTGCTTTTTTAGAAAATTTGAATAGCGGAAACATTTTATAAAATGCCATAAAACGAAGATATACATTTTGTAGGTCTTGGAGCAAGGAATTAGAGGAAAAAATAATGTTGAGATTATTCAACTTGGTTGTGGAGTTATTGGTGAAAAAACGCAGATGTCCTTGTTATAGTGCCATGTTGTGGTCAATTTTTATAAAACACGATAAACAGCCTCATTCTGACATTGTCTACAAATATCTCAAGTTTTGTAACAGTCGGCCATTCAGATTTGATGTTATTAGCTGCTGAAATTTGATTGGCTGCTGGCGACCATGTTTTTTTATTTGTCGGACTGGTATTGTAGGATATGTTAACCTTTGACCCCTACAAGAAGCATACCAATTTTCAACTTCATTGATAATACAGTTGCAGAGTTATGAGCGGGTTTTTGTCAAAATGAACGCTTTTCATTTCTGCTCTAAAGTGACGTCACGTTAGATCAGGCCACGCCCACGACTGGTGATGGACTCCGCCCTATTATCATAGCTCCTCCCCTGAGTGATGGACACACGGTCCTGGAGCAGATACAGTGAGAAGAATAATGTCTAATAAGTGTTCATAAGAGTCATCATGTACTCCCTACATCAGAGGCACTGAAGACGCAGTGGACAAGCTGGACTGGTAATCGGGCATACCGGGCATTTTCCCGGTGGGCCGACGCACTTTGGGGGCGAAAAGGGGCGGACTGGCCACCGGGAGAACCGAGTGGGACAGTGGGTTGGTCGCGAAATGGGCCGAATGGGCCATGATGAGCAAAAAATGAGCCGCCACATTATGCAAAACGGACCACAAAACAGCGCCGCGATATGCAGAAAAGGACAGCGAACGCCCCTCGCTCAACTTTTGGGCAGTTGCTGTGTAATATCCCGAGACGATTTCTCTTCCCAGTTCTACCTGAACTCCGTTTATGCTGTCAGTCATATCAGTTCTGATTTGTTGTTGGTGTAGTAACCGAAGCACGAGCCGTAAAGGGGGCGGGGAGCAACAGCTCATTTGCATTTAAAGAGACACACACACACACATGAAATCAGCGTGTTTTTGATTCCACCCAAAAAGAGGCGTTTCTAACATGATATAATAGATGATCCGTGGAGTATTATGAGCTGAAACTTCACACACATTCTGGAAACACCTGAAACTTTATTGTTACATCTTGTAAAAAGGGGCAGAATAGGTCTCCTTTAAGTGCTTTAGGTGCTTCTCACAAACACTGTAATAAACTCGCCATTAGCCGCTAGGCTTGAACGGTCTCAATTAAATGGAAATCTTTAAGCTAACTGGATCTTTCCTCTCTGCTCCGAGTAAACCCACTCCGTGTGTCTCTGAAAAGCTCTGAAGCTCGGCTCCGCTTGCATTTCCATTTTTACACAAATACAACTCATCCTCACAAGTGAAATGCATTTATTCTGCTGCTCGTAACGTCATGTTCGGGTGCAGCGGGGGATGTCGCAGCTCTCTGCAGACGCTCCAGTTGGTATGAATTTGTCCGTCATGCCATGAAATATAAATTACACTCGGGTTGCTTTTAATGTAGAGACAGACTTACAGATCAGACCCAGCCTTTGTTCTCTTCAGTCTAATCCAGCATGCACACGGGCTCGTTTTAGTGAATATTTCATGCCTGTATTGAATTCTTGCACGCCTCTTTATTTGGAGAGTGTGACTGATGGCCAGTAACTCTAAAGTAGTGTTGTCATAATGACTTAACGACCTACAGACAATTATACATTACCGTTTGAAATCCCATTTAACGTGACAGTAATTACAGGGCTGGCGGGATTGAATGCGCTACACCTGTCAGATAGTGGAATGAAACGTCTTCGCTTGAGCGGGGTGAAATGAGGGTCTCCTGCATCGTTTCATTCCGTTATTCCCTTTGGTCAAATGAACTGATATGAAGCTTTATAGTCACTCCATCATAACAGCATTTATTCATTATGATTCGTGTGTGTTCAAATGTTCATATATTCAATTATAATTGCAATGTTAAAACGTGGCACAGCAATATCATGACATGAAACTCGTGTGTATTCTGATGTCTTGTAAGATAATCAAGATGATCAAGATATGCATTTGGATATATATATATATATATATATATATATATATATATATAGATATTATTCAACGATTATTGGTCAAAGTTGAGTTTTTTTATTGATTTGAAGTGTCAGATTTTGCAGTCTGCATGGTCGTATAATTGTACATAAGAACTAATTACACATGCAAACACAACAATGACTAAAGGTTTGCATAGCATGCAGACATGATTTTAGTCATGAGATTTCACAGGATGAGTTTCATTCTGTGTCATTTGAGTCATCATTGAGTCTGTGTCATGTGTTTGGCGCCTTTCGTTCTGTGCCATTTGAGTCATCATTGAGTCTGTGTCATGTATTTGGCACCTTTCATTCTGTGCCATTTGAGTCATCATTGAGTCTGTGTCATGTATTTGGCACCTTTCATTCTGTGCCATTAGAGTCATCATTGAGTCCGTGTCATGTATTTGGCGCCTTTCGTTCTGTGCCATTTGAGTCATCATTGAGTCTGTGTCATGTATTTGGCGCCTTTCATTCTGTGCCATTTGAGTCATCATTGAGTCTGTGTCATGTATTTGGCGCCTTTCATTCTGTGCCATTTGAGTCATCATTGAGTCTGTTTCATGTATTTGGCGCCTTTCGTTCTGTGCCATTTGAGGCATCATTGAGTCCGTGTCATGTATTTGGCACCTTTCATTCTGTGCCATTTGAGTCATCATTGAGTCTGTGTTATGTATTTGGCGCCTTACATTCTGTGCCATTTGAGTCATCATTGAGTCTGTCTCATGTGTTTGGCGCCTTACATTCTGTGCCATTTGAGTCATCATTGAGTCTGTGTTATGTATTTGGCGCCTTACATTCTGTGCCATTTGAGTCATCATTGAGTCTGTCTCATGTGTTTGGCGCCTTACATTCTGTGCCATTTGAGTCATCATTGAGTCTGTCATGTATTTGGCGCCATCTCCTGGTGGTCATATGTAACATTGTGCTTCATGTGGATTATCTAATGATCTGTACATCTGATTATCTTGTGTGTGGACTCGTTTCAAAAATAATCACCTCCTCTAAATAATGATATATGATATTTTATGTTCCATTTATTTTTTGTGAAGTTATAAGCGAAAACGCGACATTTAAGCAACACTAACATAATTGTCAAAGACATATATTTCGCTATTACTCGCTATGTTTTTGTCTGTGAGTAAAAGTAATAGTCTGGTTGTATTTTACTAAATTAAAGGTTAAAGGTTTAAGTTAGGGGGAGGGTACGTTTTTACTTTATTATTAAAACGTCCATCAAATATTAACCTTAAAAACCTTGTTTGATTACGACACCAATTCACTCGCTTTTGGCGCCCCCCGCTGGACATTTTACTATGAAACTGCAGTAAAATGTGTAATGAAGCACATTCTAAGCATTTCTACCATCATACACCTATTCGAAACTCTAGCATCACTCTGTCCCTTTGCTGACCTCAAAATATGAACTTCTAATAATCTCAAGTTGCCAATGTGGGCTTTTGGGAATCACAACGAGAGAAATATGCTCCAAAATATGAGCTGTGTTGCACAAAGGTAATGTCCTGCTTTAAATCACACACCTTTAAAGGCTTTTTCTGTGCGGCTGTCTGTGGGGGCTGCTTTCAGAGGGAGTGACACACATTTATGAAGCTCGTATGAATCATTGTGCTGAAATTGCAGCATGCTCATGTTTCTATGGAAACACCTCCGGCTCAGCTCCAAGCAGAGAACGGCGCCGCAGAGAGAATGATACGGTCACCCTCAGTACCATCACGCAGCCCTGAAAAATCACAGGCATTACTCACCTTACGGGGGTTTGAGCATTATAACCCACCAGAGAGAGAGAGAGAGAGAGACTGCAAAATAGAGACATCAGAGTAATAATTTCAGCCGCTGGAGTGATTGAGAGAGGCATTGTTATTTTATATAGTGTGTGTGAATATTCGCGTTAACAACCTACGTTACTGATAACAATGGCTTGGAGTAAACCTGTTATGTTTAAAGGAATAATCCAGGATCAATACAAGTTGAGCTCAGTCGAAAGCATTTTTGGCATAACTTTGATTTCCATAAAAATGTATTTAAGCTCGTCTCTCCTTACAATGGAAGTGAATGGGGCCAATTTTTGGAGGGTTTCAAGGCAGAAATGTGACGCTTGTAATTTTATAAAAGCACTTACATTAATTCTTCTGATAAAAAGTGTATTATCTGAGCTGTGAAGTCAGTGGTACACCCAAAAATAAAGCCTTATAACTAAACAAGGAGGGTCAAGTGTTTGGTATCATTGTAAAGAAAACGTTTCAGTTTTTTAATGTTATAGATTATGATGCATTCTGAGACTCTCGGCCTATAAAACTGCTGAAAAAATGTATAAAATGTAGCCAAAAATGTACTTTTTTCCTTATTTGATTTTATATATCTCTGAGTGTAAATAAGGTAGCTCCAAAAATCTGCTTTTGTTTTGTTCCCAATCATGTCAACTGTATTTAAGAAAGATTTTGTGTTGATACGACAAAACAATCAAAAGTTATAACATTACAAATATATGAGAATGAGTTTCATTCTGTGTCATTTGAGTCATCATTGAGTCATCAATTTTTATTAATTTTTTGTGGATTTTCACCTAATTTAGAACGCCCAATTCCCAATGCGCTCTAACTCCTCTAAGAGCCAAAAATGTACTATTTTCACAGAGTTTCAACATTACAAATATATGAGAATGAGTTTCATTCTGTGTCATTTGAGGCATCATTGAGACATCATTGTGGATTATCTAATGATCTATACATCTGATTATCTTGTGTGTGGACTCTATTGAATGATAATCACCTCCTCTAAATAACAACATGTGATATTTTATGTTCCGTTTATTTTTCGTGAAGATATAAGCAAAAACGTGGCATATAAGCAACACCAACATAATTGTCAAAGACATATATTTAGCTGTTACTCGCTATATTTTTTATCTGTGAGTAAAACTAATATTCTAGTTGTATTTTACTCTTTAAGAGCTTTCCAACAACATATGACACATGACTATTTGATCAGCTTGATGTTTTTACTGATTACAATAATAAGCAAAGCGCAGCTTTTTTCATTAATCATTTTCTGATTTATCTGCAAATTTCAAAGCACTTGTTCAGTATATCATGGTATATACATGGCATCTCATGATACTTCAAAGAATACAATTGAATAACAATGATGTCATGTCCATAAACATGCTAATACCAAGCAAACAAGCGCACATCCCATTTGTCCCATATTATTCCTGCCTCCCGCTGTGTCATTATATTTGTATGGAAATAGAGTCGTTTGTTTGTGGGCTTGTTTA
>JAVLUX010000035.1:1257500-1260000 GCA_032164185.1 Moxostoma hubbsi
CGTGCAGTTTTACAGTAATATATATATATATATATATATATATATTTTATTTAAAATGACAATACATGCAATTTTACAGTAATATATATATATATTTTATTTAAAATGACAATACGTGCAGTTTTACAGTAATATATATTTTATTTAAAATGACAATACGTGCAGTTTTACAGTAATATATATATATTTTATTTAAAATGACAATACGTGCAGTTTTACAGTAATATATATTTTATTTAAAATGACAATACGTGCAGTTTTACAGTAATATATATTTTATTTAAAATGACAATACGTGCAATTTTACAGTAATATATATATATATATATATTTTATTTAAAATGACAATACGTGCAGTTTTACAGTAATATATATATATATTTTATTTAAAATGACAATACGTGCAGTTTTACAGTAATATATATATATATATATTTTATTTAAAATGACAATATGTGCAGTTTTACAGTAATATATATTTTATTTAAAATGACAATACGTGCAGTTTTACAGTAATATATATTTTATTTAAAATGACAATACGTGCAGTTTTACAGTAATATATATTTTATTTAAAATGACAATACGTGCAGTTTTACAGTAATATATATTTTATTTAAAATGACAATACGTGCAGTTTTACAGTAATATATATATATATATATATATATTTTATTTAAAATGACAATACGTGCAATTTTACAGTAATATATATATATTTTATTTAAAATAACAATACGTGCAGTTTTACAGTAATATATATATATTTTATTTAAAATGACAATACGTGCAGTTTTACAGTAATATATATTTTATTTAAAATGACAATACGTGCAGTTTTACAGTAATATATATTTTATTTAAAATGACAATACGTGCAGTTTTACAGTAATATATATATATATATATATATATTTTATTTAAAATGACAATACGTGCAATTTTACAGTATTATCTATATATATTTTATTTAAAATGACAATACGTGCAGTTTTACAGTAATATATATTTTATTTAAAATGACAATACGTGCAGTTTTACAGTAATATATATTTTATTTAAAATGACAATACGTGCAGTTTTACAGTAATATATATATATATATATATATATTTTATTTAAAATGACAATACGTGCAATTTTACAGTAATATATATTTATTTTATTTAAAATGACAATACGTGCAGTTTTACAGTAATATATATATATTTTATTTAAAATGACAATACGTGCAATTTAACAGTATTATATATATATATATATATATATATATATATTAGATGCATAAATATGACTTTTTACTTAAATGTGAAAATATATATATTTTATTTAAAATTATTTTAAAGTGCAATTTTACAGTAAAATACTATAAAAAAGTGTTTAAGAAGCAAAAAGCATGGCTTACGATGAAAATCAATAATTGGGTGTTTATTAAAATATATTTATGTTGCTTTTATTTTTGTTATCAGTTATGTACATTGGGATGTTTTATGTTACATTTAATGTTGTTTAGTTCATGTTTATCGCATTATTTTAACGTCACTTGTGTTACCCTGATGGTGTTTTATGTTTGTGTTTTAGTTTTATATAAATTTATTGTTTATCGAAAGTCAACATCTGTCTTACTACGGTGGTTAAAAGAACGTTTAAAACGGCAAAGCAGATTTTAGTAGTTCTAGTAGGTTGGTATATTAACATGATGTCATTCAATGATAAAAATACAATTAAAATACAGGCACCAAAATAATTCTAACTATCAGCTTTGCATTTACAGGTGTTGATACCACTAAGGATCCATGCCAGAAGGTGAAATGCAGTCGTCATAAGGTGTGCGTTGCCCAGGGATACCAGAAAGCCATGTGCATCAACCGCAAGAAACTGGAACACAAGTGAGATGTTTTATATATAAATATTCTTTATTTCTACAATCATAATGTAGTTTTAAATTACCATTTTTCTTCCTTTCTTTGATAACTTAAGAATTCATCTAGACGTTTAACGCTGCTGTTCCTTTAAGACTTCTATGTAAACATTCTCTTCACATGTAGAATGAATATCAGTATTTTGCTGTGTTCACACGCGAGCTGCGGGTTTGCAGTCGGGTTCAATATAGTTCAATAACAGCCTCTTTGTGCAGATGCATTACATTGTGACACATTCATACTGTAAAACAATCTGTACTAAAATTAGCCACTCTTTTAGTCTACAATTTTAGTCGAGATTTCACAGAATGAGTTTCATTCTGTGCCATTTGAGTCGTCATAGAGTCATAATTTTTATTTGGGGGGGGGGGGGGGGGGGATTTTCTCCCAAATTTGGAATGTCCAATGCACTCTAACTCTTCTAAGAGCCAAAAATGTACTATTTTCACAGTTTCATTCTGTGTCATTTGAGTCATCATTGAGTCTGTGTCATGTATTTGGCGCCATCTCCTGGTGGTCATATTTAACATTGTGCTTCATGTGGATTATCTAATGATCTATACATCTGATTATCTTGT
>JAVLUX010000035.1:1265000-1270000 GCA_032164185.1 Moxostoma hubbsi
CGACCGCCTGGAGCGATAGAGCCACTGCCAGGGGCGGAGGAGTGTCCCCATGTGCCGCCAGAATAGCGGAGGGGCATTCTGTCCGCTGGGGGTCGGAGGTTTGACTCCGGTCCGCCCGGGAAGGAGCGGCTGTCGTCCATCTGAGATTGTGGAGGAGTGATCGGGGACCACGCGACGGCGCATCAGAGAACCAGTGAGGGAGATTCTTCACCCTTTCCTTTCTCTCTCTCTCTCTCTCTCTCTCTCTCTCTCTCTCTCTCTCTCTCTCTCTCTCTCTCTCTCTGTCGTCCGTGTTGGTCTTTCCCTCGCCTTAAACCTTTCTCTCAACTCCCAGATCTTCACCTTGACAAAAGGTGGAATTGAACCCGGGTCCACACGAATGAAGCACATCACACCGTCGTTACACCCGACGCCACTGCAGCAACATTTGGGGGCGTAGTTTGCCTTTAATTTCTGTGTTTCCACCAGACTATTGGAGTGCAAAAACTACTCAGGAATGTCTCTTAACACTCATTTCCTCTCTGTTTGTCTTTCTGTCTCTCTGTAGTGTAAAATGGAGCAGCAGGCCTGTTTGTCGGGTAAGGGAGTGTCTGTGTTGTGTTCTGGTTTATGTCCTTGTGTCAGTGCTAGAGTTCCTAAACCAGAACCCAAGATCAAGACTGATCCAGAGTCTTCAGCTGAATCCAAACCAGGTGAGTCCTTCAAAACATCTGTCCAGCTCTGAGCATCTGTTCTGAACACTGAACACACAGGAGTCTCATATAACAAGCAAACACAACATTCACAGATCACCTCTGCTCATGTTTGACGCCTCATTCCTCCCTGACACGTTTGATAGTCTTTTTGATCCAAAGTGACTTACAGTGCCCTTATTACAGGGACAATCCCCCCGGATCAACCTGGAGTTAAGTGTCTTACTCAAGGACACAATGGTGGTGACTGTGGGGATCAAACCAGCAACCTTCTGATTACAAGTTATGTGCTTTAGCCCACTACACCACCACCAAAGTGACTTACAGTGCACTTATTACAGGGACAATCCCCCCGGAGCAACCTGGAGTTAAGTGTCTTACTCAAGGACACAATGGTGGTGGCTGTGGGGATCAAACCAGCAACCTTCTGATTACAAGTTATGTGCTTTAGCCCACTACACCACCACCAAAGTGACTTACAGTGCACTTATTACAGGGACAATTCCCCCGGAGCAACCTGGAGTTAAGTGTCTTACTCAAGGACACAATGGTGGTGGCTGTGGGGATCAAACCAGCAACCTTCTGATTACCAGTTATATGCTGTAACCCACAATGCCACAGTCTTGATCAACACAAAATTGGTATCGTTTGAACGTTTAGAAGCTCCAATGCATGTAGACATTATGACCAAAACTGAACAAGTGCTTTGAAATTTACAGAATAATCAGAAGTGAACCGTTTTGATAGTTTATGAAACATTTGGCACTGCACCTATTATTGCAATTAGTAAAAACATCAAACTAATCAAATAGTCATGTGTCATATGTTGTTGGAAAGCCCTCAAAGAGTAGAATACAACCAGACTATTTGTTTTACTCACAGACAAAAATATAGTGAGTAACAGCTAAATATATGTCTTTGACAATTATGTTGGTGTCGCTTATATGCTGCATTTTCGCTTATAACTTCACGCTGTCTAAACGGAACATAAAGTATCACACATCATTATTTAGAGTCAGTGATTATGTTTCAAACGAGTCCACACACAAGATAATCAGATGTATAGATCATTAGATAATCAACAATGATGACTCAATGATGCCTCAAATGACACAGAATGAAACTCATTCTGTGAAATCTCATGACTAAAATCATGTCTGCATGCTCTGCAAACCTTTAGTCATTGTTGTGTTTGCATGTGTAATTAGTTCTTATGTACAATTATTATCTTTTATTTGTTTGGACACTATTATAAATTATTATTGTAATGTTATATCGTTTGATAATTGAAGATGAATTGATTGCTAAAATAATCGTTAGTTGCAGCCCAGCCTGGAATTAAATAATGCATGACAAATTTGTATCCGAAGTTGGGTCGCGGGGGCAGCAGCTCCAGCAGGGGGCCCCAAACTTCCCTATCCCGAGCCACATTAACCAGCTCTGACTGGGGGACCCCGAGGCGTTCCCAGGCCAGTGTGGAGATGTAATCTCTCCACCTAGTCCTGGGTATTCCCCGAGGCCTCCTCCCAGCTGGACGTGCCTGAAACACCTCCCTAGGGAGGCACCCAGGGGGCATCCTTACCAGATGCCCAAACCACCTCAACTGACTCCTTTCGACGCAAAGGATCAGCGGCTCTACTCCGAGCTCCTCACGGATGACTGAGCTCCTCACACTATCTCTAAGGGAGAATCCCGCCACCCTTCTGAGGAAGCCCATTTCGGCCGCTTGTACTCGTGACCTAGTTCTTTCGGTCATGACCCAGCCTTCATGCCCATAGGTGAGGGTAGGAATGACAATTGTCCGGTAGATCGAGAGCTTTGTCTTCTCTTCTCGTGACAACGGTGTGATAGAGCGAGTGCAATACCGCCCCCGCTGCCCCGATTCTCCGGCCAACCTCCCGCTCCATTGTCCCCTCACTCGTGAACAAGACCCCGAGGTACTTGAACTCCTTCACTTGGGGCAATACCTCCTTCCCTACCCGGAGTACACACTCCATCAGTTTCCTGCTGAGAATTTTAGGACTGTATATTAAATATTCAGAGTTACATTTGTGCCAAAGCAAGTTTGGTGTTTAGCTCTCAATGTTCATTTTTTTATGAGTTGAAATTGAAATTGTAATGCGTTTGAGTGGGTTTATTGTTCCTCTAAATGATTCACGTGTTCCAGCTTGGAGATTGAATGTTAAAGGGATGGTAGGTCACAAAATGAGATTTCTAGCAATGTTCATGCTGCTCTTTTCCAAACCATGAAAGCAAACATTGACTAGGGGCTGTCAAGATCCAGAATATCTTCTGTGATTCTCTCTCTGTAGTCTCTGGAGAGACGTGCACTGGTCAGGATTTGGCGGATCTGGGTGACCGGCTCAGGGACTGGTTTCAGCTTCTCCATGGCAACGCGAAGCAGAACAACTCTGGACGACAGAGCTCAACATCAGGTCAACATTTTTACACAAAACTGAATTAAAACGGCATAATAGTATTTGTGATAACTGGACGCCACTGGCTGAACTAAACGCAACGTAATGAGGTCACGTGAGTTCTCACAGTTGCGTCCTCGTCTGCAGTGTTTGACAAGGGTCTCGTGGCGGGCTGTAAGGACTCTATCGGCTGGATGTTCTCCAAGCTGGACACCAGTAATGACCTGTTCCTGGATCAGTCCGAGCTGGCCGCCATAAACCTGGAGAAATACGAAGTGTGCATCAGGCCTTTCTTCAACTCCTGTGACTCCTACAGAGACGGCAGAGTGTCCACGGCAGAATGGTGTCTGTGTTTCTGGAGAGAGAGTGAGTCTGTCTTGATTCAGTCACTTTATTCTGTCTTCAAAAGTTTCCATTTTATATTGTACCTCTTTAAAAGAGGACCGTTAGAAATGCCTTTAACCCTCTTATGGTATTCGGTCATTTTTGACCGAAGTACAGTTTTAAAATGGTTTCACATTTCTGATCAGTACAAGTACTTGGTGGCTTTTCCTCCATTTGCAATCTGAACATGCAAACAAAATTGGGTGGTCGTAAAAAAATAAATAAAGCGACACCTTTGGTATTCACGGTCAAAATTGACCGAACATTGAAAATGAATGGGACAGACCAAAAAACAGAGCAGTTTTTTTTATTTTATAAATACAATCAATAAATCGGTCACAATGTAGAAATAAACAGACAGAAATTACAGGATGAGACTCTAAAACATCCTCAGTGCAAAACACACATACACACAAACACACACACTTACACAAACACACACAAACACACACACTTACACAAACACACTTACACAAACACACACACTTACACAAACACACTTACACAAACACACACACACACAAACACACACTTACAAGCACAAACACACACACACACACTTACACACACACAAACAAAAACACACTTACAAACACACACACACACACTTACACACACAATCACACTTACACACACACACACACACACACAAACAAAAACAAACTTACACATACAAACACACTTACAAACACACTTACAAACACACTTACAAACACACTTACATGCACACACACACTTACAAACACACTTACACACTTACACACTTACAAACACACACACACACACACACACAATCACACTTACACACACACACACAAACAAAAACACACTTACACAAACAAACTTACACACACAAACACACTTACAAACACACACAAACACACTTACACACACATACACTTACAAACACACTTACACACACACAAACACACACACAAACACACACACACACACACACACACACACTTACACACACACACACACACACACACTTACACACACACACAAACGCACACACACACACACACACACACACACTTACACACACACACACACAAACACACTTACACACACACTTACACACACACACACACACACACACACACACACACACTCAAACTCACTTACACACACACTTACACACACACAAACACACTTACACACACACACACAAACACACTTACAAACACACACACACACACACACACACTTGCATACAAACACACAAACACACAAAACATTTAAAAATGGCGGACACTAAGTTTACTCGATTATGACGTAACTGGTTTCATTGTTCTCGGCATGAACGGAATCGATCAAGACCAGACTCATGACAGTAGGTGAAAAGGAGTCAATCGCTATTAGCATTTTTATGAAATAGCATTATAAATTTTGACCACAAGGTGGCGCTATCCCGAAACCTTTTCTGTCCCTTCAGAGCATGGTTCCAAAGACACATACCGAGTTTCGTAATGATACACCAAGTCGTTCATAAAATACAGCATTT
>JAVLUX010000035.1:1275000-1290000 GCA_032164185.1 Moxostoma hubbsi
ACAGATGAATATCTAACGGCCACTTCTAGTGAGAGTACCTATAGTACTAAATCATCTCCATTTATAGACAGTTTGTCTAACTGTGGACAGATGAATATCTAACGGCCACTTCTAGTGAGAGTACCTATAGTACTAAATCATCTCCATTTATAGACAGTTTGTCTAACTGTGGACAGATGAATATCTAACGGCCACTTCTAGTGACAGTACCTATAGTACTAAATCATCTCCATTTGTGGACAGATGAATATCTAACGGCCACTTCTAGTGAGAGTACCTATAGTACTAAATCATCTCCATTTATAGACAGTTTGTCTAACTGTGGACAGATGAATATCTAACGGCCACTTCTAGTGACAGTACCTATAGTACTAAATCATCTCCATTTGTGGACAGATGAATATCTAACGGCCACTTCTAGTGAGAGTACCTATAGTACTAAATCATCTCCATTTATAGACAGTTTGTCTAACTGTGGACAGATGAATATCTAACGGCCACTTCTAGTGACAGTACCTATAGTACTAAATCATCTCCATTTGTGGACAGATGAATATCTAACGGCCACTTCTAGTGAGAGTACCTATAGTACTAAATCATCTCCATTTATAGACAGTTTGTCTAACTGTGGACAGATGAATATCTAACGGCCACTTCTAGTGAGAGTACCTATAGTACTAAATCATCTCCATTTATAGACAGTTTGTCTAACTGTGGACAGATGAATATCTAACGGCCACTTCTAGTGACAGTACCTATAGTACTAAATCATCTCCATTTGTGGACAGATGAATATCTAACGGCCACTTCTAGTGAGAGTACCTATAGTACTAAATCATCTCCATTTATAGACAGTTTGTCTAACTGTGGACAGATGAATATCTAACGGCCACTTCTAGTGAGAGTACCTATAGTACTAAATCATCTCCATTTATAGACAGTTTGTCTAACTGTGGACAGATGAATATCTAACGGCCACTTCTAGTGACAGTACCTATAGTACTAAATCATCTCCATTTGTGGACAGATGAATATCTAACGGCCACTTCTAGTGAGAGTACCTATAGTACTAAATCATCTCCATTTATAGACAGTTTGTCTAACTGTGGACAGATGAATATCTAACGGCCACTTCTAGAGAGAGTACCTATAGTACTAAATCATCTCCATTTATAGACAGTTTGTCTCACTGTGGACAGATGAATATCTAACGGCCACTTCTAGTGACAGTACCTATAGTACTAAATCATCTCCATTTATAGACAGTTTGTCTCACTGTGGACAGATGAATATCTAACGGCCACTTCTAGTGACAGTACCTATAGTACTAAATCATCTCCATTTATAGACAGTTTGTCTCACTGTGGACAGATGAATATCTAACGGCCACTTCTAGTGAGAGTACCTATAGTACTAAATCGTCTCCATTTATAGACAGTTTGTCTAACTGTGCACAGATGAATATCTAACGGCCACTTCTAGTGAGAGTACCTATAGTACTAAATCATCTCCATTTATAGACAGTTTGTCTAACTGTGGACAGATGAATATCTAACGGCCACTTCTAGTGACAGTACCTATAGTACTAAATCATCTCCATTTATAGACAGTTTGTCTAACTGTGGACAGATGAATATCTAACGGCCACTTCTAGTGAGAGTGCCTATAGTACTAAATCATCTCCATTTATAGACAGTTTGTCTAACTGTGGACAGATGAATATCTAACGGCCACTTCTAGTGAGAGTACCTATAGTACTAAATCATCTCCATTTATAGACAGTTTGTCTAACTGTGGACAGATGAATATCTAACGGCCACTTCTAGTGAGAGTACCTATAGTACTAAATCATCTCCATTTATAGACAGTTTGTCTAACTGTGGACAGATGAATATCTAACGGCCACTTCTAGTGACAGTACCTATAGTACTAAATCATCTCCATTTATAGACAGTTTGTCTAACTGTGGACAGATGAATATCTAACGGCCACTTCTAGTGACAGTACCTATAGTACTAAATCATCTCCATTTATAGACAGTTTGTCTAACTGTGGACAGATGAATATCTAACGGCCACTTCTAGTGACAGTACCTATAGTACTAAATCATCTCCATTTATAGACAGTTTGTCTAACTGTGGACAGATGAATATCTAACGGCCACTTCTAGTGAGAGTACCTATAGTACTAAATCATCTCCATTTATAGACAGTTTGTCTAACTGTGGACAGATGAATATCTAACGGCCACTTCTAGTGAGAGTACCTATAGTACTAAATCATCTCCATTTATAGACAGTTTGTCTAACTGTGGACAGATGAATATCTAACGGCCACTTCTAGTGAGAGTACCTATAGTACTAAATCATCTCCATTTATAGACAGTTTGTTACTCTTCCAGGTAACTTTGCAACCCTTTCCAGTTTTATACAAAGCAATAATTCTTGATCGTAGGTCTTCTGAGAGATGTCTTGGTCCACATCAGCAGATACTTCTTGTGAATTGGAAACTCAAAAAGTTTGAGTGTTTTTATAAATCAAAGTAGCTCTAACCCACACCTACAATCTTGTTTCATTAATTAGATGCCTGGTTTGCCAACTCCGGACTCTAATTAGCATTTGTTGAAGTCATTTAGCCTAGGGGGTTCACATACTTTTTCCCACCTTCACTGTGAATGTTTAATGGAATGTGTTCAATACATACAAGAACAATACAAGAACGTGTGTGTTATTAGTTAAAACAGATTGTGTTTGTTCATTACTGTAACCAAGATGATCAAATCAGATTTCAAGACATATTGATATAAATGCAGGTGATTCCAAAGGGTTCACATACTTTTTCTTGCCACTTTAAGTGTAGTATCAATATATTTTAAGTATACATTAGAGGATTAATGGCTTCGACAGAACAAATATCATCGATGAACAACTTCAGAGCTCACAAAACAAACTATTGTATCATTTTCTTGAACACGAATGTACCACTCAGCGTTTATTATTTAACTTGAATGTGCGTTTGCTTAATGATTCTGCTCTGTTTATTATAACCTGTGCGTCTCCATGGATACTTAAGAATGAAGTGTTACAAAAGTGCGTCACTGAAAGGAAATGTTGTCGGTATTTGAATATTTTTTAAAATGTTGCATGATCATTCACAACAAACAGCTCTTTAATTGGTTCTTTTTCTGTAAAACAACAGTAAAACAACCTTTGCGATCCCAATATAGATGTATTCTGTTCAGATAGTGACACTTCCTAGAGGCAACGTGGGAACATCTGCAAAATGTGACCTCCTAAATGTGTGAAATAAAATGTTGTAAATAACTGAACTGTCTCTGTGTACAAAGAAATCTTTTATGGTGCCAGACTTGTTAATATATGTCAGAATTAGAATATAAGAATAAAATCATTTATGAGATTATGTTAAGAGATTATGGGACATGAAGACAAGTGGAGTGTGGGTGGTTCAGGTGGTGGAGCGGGTCGGCCGCTAATCACAGGGTTGGCAGTTTGATTCCCGCCCCACATGACTCCACATGCCGAAGTGTCCTTGGGCAAGACACTGAACCCCAAGTTGCTCCCAATGGCAGACTAGCACCTTGCATGACAGCTCTGCCATCATTGGTGTATGAGTGTGTGAATGAGTTGCAGTGTAAAGCGCTTTGAATACCGCTAAGTTTAAAAAGGCGCTGTATAAGTACAGACCATTTACCATTTAATCAGTAAAAGATCAAACTGATCAAATAGTCATGTGTCATATGTTGTTGGAAAGCTCTCAAAGAGTAAAATACAACCAGACTATTAGTTTTACTCACAGACAAAAATATAGTGAGTAATAGCGAAATATATGTCTTTGAGATTGATGTTTCATGTGAACAGTAGTTGCTTAATTTCTTATAACTTCACAAATTAAAAAACAGAATATAAAATATCACATGTCATTATTTAGAGTCAGTGATTATCTTTCAAACGAGTCCACACACAAGATAATCAGATGTACAGATCATTAGATAATCCACAATGATGACTCAATGATGCCTCAAATGGCACAGAATGAAACTCATTCTGTGAAATCTCATGACTAAAATCATGTCTGCATGCTATGCAAACCTTTAGTCATTGTTGTGATGTGACAAACACTTCACTGTCCTTGTTTTGTTGTTAATTGTTGGTATGCCACTGAAACAGGACCGTCAGAGCTTAAAGGGATAAACCGGCCTATGGTGGTTTGCTGGTTTCCACTGGTAAAGCTGGTGTAGTTTGATGGTTTTAGAGGGGTTTTCAGAACCAGTCAGCTAAACCGGTGAAGACCAGCATGCGATCTCTGCTGCAAAACACTCCCCAGCTCAAACCAGTCTAAGATGGTTTGGTAGGTGGTCCAGCTGAAAAGCCCTGTAAAACCATCAGAACAGGCCAGCCTAACCAGACCAACTATTCACCTCATCTTGTTTTTTCCAGCGCTGTTAACTAGCATAATAATTAAAATGTTGCTTTTGCGCGCACACACATTTTATAAACAAAGTAAACAAATGTGTTTACTACTCTTAAGACAGAAGCTCTGGTCAAGTCTAGACTGGTTTATGTACGTTAAGTGTGAAATGGATCACTGAGAGGTCAAATGTTAAAACCAGCCTTGCCAATGTTCAATAATCTATAGAATGCAAGAATAAAAGATATTAAAGATAACCAAAGAAGTGTTTCTACTGAGATCTCTATAATACTTCACTAGTTGTTTTGCAAGATAATAATCCTCAGTTTGAAGTGCAATTTAAAGGTTTGGGGGATTATGTTAATGAGGTGAGTCATTCTGTATCCAGTCAGACAGATCGTTTCTTAAGGGGGCTAATAATATTGACCGTAGCAGGATTTTAATTTAGTTTTTTGTTAATTATTTTATTCCAGGCAAGTTGAAATAAATAAAGGCTTTCACCGGAGGAAAAATATAATAAGAAATACTGTTAAAATCCTCTTGCTCTGTTAAACATCACTGGGGAAATATCTGAAAAAGATTTGACATTTCAGAGGGGGATGATGATGTTGTCTACGTAAATGAACCATGATTAAGAAACGCTGTATAAGAGTTGTTCATCATTACCGAATAACCGAATATAATTACTGTTATATATTTTCTTTCAATCTTGCTCGGGAACTGTGAGATTGACAGACAAAACTAAAACATACACTTAAACAAAAATTTTTTTTATATATATATATATATTTAAAAACAATTCTCTCTCTCTCTGTGTATATATATATATATATATATATATATATATATATATATTTTAATTAATGTTTTCTCTCCCTGTATATTTTTTTTATTAAAATGTTCTCTCTCCATATATATATATATGTTTTATTAAAATGTTTTTTCTCCCTCTCTCTCTCTCTCTCTCTCTCTCTCTCTCTATATATATATATTTTATTATTTTTTTTTAATTTATTAAATATATTTCTTTTTTTATTAAAATGTTTTCTCTCTCTATTTTTTTTATTAATTATATTTTTATTATTTATTAAATATTTTTTATTAAAATATTTTCTCTCTCTCATATATATATATATATATATATATATTATACATTTTATTTTATTTATTAAATATATATATTTTTTATTAAAATATTTTCTCTCTCTCATATATATATATATATATTATACATTTTATTTTATTTATTAAATATATATATTTTTTATTAAAATATTTTCTCTCTCTCTCTCTCTCTCTATATATATTTTTTTTTAATTTATTAAATATATTTCTTTTTTTATTAAAATGTTTTCTCTATATATTTTTTTTATTAATTATATTTTTATTATTTATTAAATATTTTTTATTAAAATATTTTCTCTCTCTCATATATATATATATAATATACATTTTATTTTATTTATTAAATATATATTTTTTTTATTAAAATGTTCTCTCTCTCTATATATATATATTTATGTTTTATCTCCCTCTCTCTCACTATATATATATATTTTTAATTAAAATGTTTTCTCTCTCTCTCTCTCTCTCTCTCTCTATATATATATACATTTTATTTTATTTATTAAATATATATTTTTTCATTAAAATATTTTCTCTCTCTCTCTCTATATATACATTTTATTTTATTAAATATATATTTTTTTTATTAAAATGTTCTCTCCATATATATATATATTTATGTTTTATCTCCCTCTCTATATATATATATTTATTTTATTTATTAAATATATATTTTTTTTAATTAAAATGTTTTCTCTCTCTCTCTATATATATATATTTATGTTTTATCTCCCTCTCTCTGTTTTTTTTTATATATATATTTAACCAAAAATTTTTTTTAAATTACATTCATAAAATGTAAGATATTCAGGTGTTTACATCTTATTTAAAGGCTACTTAAATTTAATGCATTTGTGTGATTAAATTTACATGTGTGAATGATTGTCTATATGTACTGCAGCATTTAGGGCAAATTGATGGCCTTTAAATCTGATTTATAAACCGCATTTGTTATTAAAAAGCCAACAAACATGCAGCCGTTAATAAAAGACGTACGGTTTTATTTCATTGCATTTTAAATGCTTTGTCATATTTGTAGCTTGACCGCTTCCGTTATCACAGTATGGAAACGAGCAGCACGAATACGGTTTCGGAATGACATGAGGGTGAGTAAATGATGACTTTTTATTATAGGGTGAACAACAAAAAGATGCAAAGTGAAACTGTAAGAACTGCAACAACATTCTTCAAAATGTTTATGTTTTCACAGTCTGGTATAGTTGATTC
This sequence comes from Moxostoma hubbsi, assembly GCA_032164185.1. Lineage (NCBI taxonomy): Eukaryota > Metazoa > Chordata > Actinopteri > Cypriniformes > Catostomidae > Moxostoma > Moxostoma hubbsi. Next base: position 1,281,780 of record JAVLUX010000035.1, read on the forward strand.
CTGTACACTTAAATCAATAAAAACACACGTATATTCCGTATACAATATTTACATCTGTATTATATAGGAAACACAGAAGTGTATATCTCTGTAGGTGTTCTCAGATCAGACTAGATATCTGATAATCAAAAAACACCAACAGTAACGTTTAATATAATGTCATTTAAACAACATACGATTACATCCACAGACATCAACATTATCTACAGCAATTAATACACTGTACATCTCAGATCATCTGATATTATAATGCACAACTTAACTACAGAAGGTGAAAAAATTAACAAATTAGTACGACAAGGAACAACCTATTATTGCTTTCGAGGGCTGATAATCACGGAGAACAGAAATAACTGTAACTAAGAGATTACATCATCATCATAGAACTCAGTTTAAACTCAGAATTCTATTTAGAATGTTCAGCTCTGAGTCGCTGTCTCCTAGTTACAGTCATTCTGATACAATGTTACACAGAATCAATTCATGATGGATCGGCGTCTGTAATCAGTCGATGTATTGCGAGAGCCATCGGAAACCTTCTCCATAACCCTGTTTCTTCAGAACGCTGCACATGAACACCTCCAGCGGCCGAACGTTCAGCTCCTTTAAGGACATGTTACCCTGAAATCAACATACAGGACATCCGTTTACTTTCAAACTGAAGCTTGTCGAGCTACTCGTAATGGAACTTTATTCAAACCACCTGCTAAAACGTTAGATACACAAGCAGCAGCCGAATTCAACGTTTGTCATTTTTAGATGCCTGGGAATTTTTTAACCAGGCCGTCGATTATTTCAACTCTTTAGTTCCATACAACGCAAGTCGAGTGGCCAGAACTTTGAAGCTCTAAGAAGCACATAAAGGAAGCATAAAAGTAATCCATGTCTTCTGAAGTGATATGATAGGTGTGGGTGAGAAACAGATCAATATTTAAGTCATTTTCTACTATAAATCTACACTTTCACTTTCACATATGACTCCAGTGGTATAATCCATGTCTTCAGGAGTGATATGAAGGTGTGGGTGAGAAACAGATCAATATTTAAGTCATTTTCTACTATAAATCTACACTTTCACTTTCACATATGACTCCAGTGGTTTAATCCATGTCTTCAGGAGTGATATGAAGGTGTGGGTGAGAAACAGATCAATATTTAAGTCATTTTCTACTATAAATCTCCTCTTTCACTTTCACATATGACTCCAGTGGTTTAATCCATGTCTTCAGAAGTGATATGAAGGTGTGGGTGAGAAACAGATCAATATTTAAGTCATTTTCTACTATAAATCTACACTTTCACTTTCACATATGACTCCAGTGGTATAATCCATGTCTTCAGGAGTGATATGAAGGTGTGGGTGAGAAACAGATCAATATTTAAGTAATTTCTTACTGTAAATTTTCAAATGTGAAAGTGAAACCAAACAGGCACCACGTGGCTTTCAGGTGTAAAAGTGAAAGTGGAGATTTATAGTAGAAAATGACTTAAATATTGATGTGTTTCTCACCCACACCTATCATATCACTTCTGAAGACATGGATTAAACCACTGGAGTCGTATGTGAAAGTGAAAGTGGAGATTTATAGTAGAAAATGACTTAAATATTGATCTGTTTCTCACCCACACCTATCATATCACTTCAGAAGACATGGATTAAACCACTGGAGTCTTTTGGATTACTTTTATGCTGCTTTTATGCTGCTTTTATGTTCTTTTTGGAGCGTCAAAGTTCTGGTCACCATTCACTTGCATTGTATGGAGCTACAGAGCTGAAATGGGATGTCCTGAAGGGGAGTCAATTATGAGAGAATTTCCATTTTGGGGTGAACTATCCCTTTAAACTAGGAAAAATCATGATACAAATAGAAACTATTTCATGTTTAATGCTATGATCATCTAAACAAAGAGTGAAATAAAGAAAAACAACAATTGAGCAGAATATTTTTACTGGCCGTCATTTCCAATCAGGCTGTAATTTTGTCATATTATGCAAAAATGTGAAAAATATTATTTTAGATATTAAAAAAATAAATAATCGAATTTATGCAGTATAAGTGTAGTTAAATAATGTTAAAAAATAGAAACTTATTGTAAAAGTTTTACCGAATAACCAAATATAATTTCACATTTTCTTTCGATCTTGCTCCGGAACTGTCAGATTGCCAGATAAAACAAACTCAAACATACTCAAAAATAATATACAGCTAAAATAATATTTTTCACACTTTTTTTTGCATATGGCAAAATTACAGCTAGATTGAAAAAAAAAAATATATATATATATATATATACACACATACACAAAACAGTTAGTTGTGGTCCTCGAATCTGATTGGACAATAGATGTTCCATGAGCACTGATGGTCTGACACCAGCTTCACTGTGTGTGTGTGTGTGTGTGTGTGTGTGTGTGTGTGTTCTCTTGCTGTTCTAAACTAATGCACAAATGCAATTTTATGACTGTAATTTTTAAAAATGTACTCGTTCATTGAACTGTTGTATATAAGCAATATCACACGAGTAAGAGTGCGATATGTCCCTATATCAGCACTGCTGTGATTACCTACAACATTTGGCCACAGGTCGAGTCACAGCAGTGCTGATATAGGGCCGTATCGCACTCTTACTCGTGTGATATTGTTACTATCAGCTCAAATATGAGGATATTCAACAGGAGTTTTTGTCAGTATTCTCTGATTGGCTAACACCGACCTTCCCCGTGGTCTGTCCATCCAGAGAGAACACCTCTCGTAGTCTCATCTCACTCACGGCCTCCGGACGGTCGATCTTATTCCCCAACACCAGCACCGGCACGCTGGAGATGGTCTCATCTGACAGCAACGCCTAAAATACAGAGATTAACTTCAAATCATTCATCAACGACAGTCTCGTCAGGCACGCGATTTGCCGAGGGGGGGGCGGAGACTTACGTCAAGCTCCACCTTCGATTCCACCAGACGCTCCTGATCGGCACAATCCACGAGGAAGACCACGCCGTTAATGGCAGGAAGATAGTTCTTCCACACTCTCCGCGCTGAAAATAGCACACGGGTCAGTTCCATCATCGTTTACGCATTCCTCGTGTAGTTCCAAACCCTTATACTGGTTTGGAAAGACACGAGGGTGAGTAAACGATGACAGAATGGGTTTCTCTATGCTCTTTGATCGGATCGGTATAGAATCGTAGTTCTGACCTTGTACGTGACCTCCCAGATCGAAGGTCGTGAACGTCATTCCAGCGATGGTCAACTCTTCCGACGCTGATATCAGAACACACAAGAAGCGCTTGTTAGCAAGGACTCGTTTGCTAGTTTAATTACTGCAAGTGCGACACTTACTGGGATGTAGCGTCGGCACGTGCTGTCCTAATCGGTCGTCTTTCAGCATGTGCAGTAGAGTCGTTTTTCCAGCGTTGTCCAAACCAAGAAAAACCAACTTCCCAGATTTCTTATACAAACCTTCAATAAACAAAGACGGCATTAATAACACGCGCCGGATCGCTATAAACGCTCCGTTTCATCAGAACTCACCTAAAAACTGCAGAACTCCACTAAACCCTCTGTAGAGCCAGTCAAATATAAATGACATCGCAAATGTGGTTCCTAAAAATGCAAAAAAACACCAGATAATGAAAACATCAATTAGACGCATCCTCCTTTTCTTTAAAACAAGCAAAAATGGAGACTACAGCGACACGGTTACAATGGAAGTCAATGGGGGCCCATTTTTGGAGAGTTTAGCCTCGCGCGACGTCGCGTGGACGTTGTCTTTTGGCTTCGCTACGTGCATAATTGCATATGCATAATTTAAATTAATGTAATAGGGCTGATCTCAGTTCAGGAGACTGTGTGCTGTCAGTAAAGGGTTAAACGTTCAATGCACAGAGTCATGTGACCAAACAACATGGCGCTGACCACAGCAGAGTTTGTCTTTGGGAGAAACGCCAACAAAACTACATCTGGTAAGAAACTGAATTAAGTTTTTACATTGAAACCTGTTTGAGTCAAAAGATTAGAGTCTCTAGTTTCATCCGATGCGCCATTTTTAAAATTTGAGCGATTTATCGCGAAACGGCGCGCTGATAAACACAACGACCACATACGTGGACTATAGGCTCATTTTCAGTTAAACTGGTAAAAAAAGCACTTCGATTAATTCTTCTGTTAAAACTCTTGTATTATTTGAGCTGTTTAGGTTTGTAAGTGATTATCACATTACGAAAATGTTTGCCTTGCGCGAGTTTAACCGCTGGATTATAAATGTGTGTTTAAACCATAGACTGTAAAAAAAGATGGACGACGCCCCTTCGCTCTTTTCCATCGGAGAGAACTGAAGCCGCCAGTGTCCCGATATGGCGCTGACATCTTGGAACTTGAGTCTGCGCACTTGCGTTTTCGGGACCAGTCATGCGCAGTAGTGAGCAGGAAGTAAAGCCGCGAAAACAAGGCCCCGCCCTCACTCTCGCAGAATCAATCGCAAGCACACGCCCCTGCCAGATCGGTTAGCACATTCTACTGCAGAACAACCCATTATGTCGGTGTGAAATAATTAATTATAGAAATTTAGATATGTAATTTAAAGCTCCAATCTCCTCAATCCTCCGAATATCCTGAAAAAAAGTCCGTTGGTGCTTCAGTGACTACTTCGCTCAGAGAACCTGTCAATCACAGCTGTCAATCATGACGTAACAGCACCGTTTTTATAGCATCAAATAACTAACTAAAAACAAACTTATTTTAAAAACAAACACTTGAAATTACATCAGCGTGATAAAAACTACAGTAAATGACAGAAACTGTCTTTGGAAAAAAGATATGTGAAGTGTAATTTAATTGTTTAGTTGGTCTCACGTCCCGTTGAATAACATGGGGAGGCGGGGTTTATGACCTATACTAGGACCGGCCTCTGGGGGGCGATCGAGACGTTTTGGCTTCACTTTTGAGGGCTTGTGCGGCACGCTTGGTTTAAACTGCCGTTCGCGCGAGTAACTGGAACCCGCGAGTATTCCCGCTTCTCTTCCGGAAAAGGACAGGAGGCGGGGCTTCTACGACTTGGTTCATAGTAAAGTGCAACCAATAGCTGGAATCAAGTAGTCGCGCATATTTTGAAAAACGTTAACTCGCGCGTATATGCGAATAAACCGATTTCGCACGTTCAAATCGCGCCACTCGCGTCTAACGCATCTTTGCATGTAATCGCGCCGCGCGAAACGCTCGGTATGTGAACGCACCATTAATCCTGTAATCATTTCTAACTTAATTTAAAACTATTTTAAACTTTCAAATGAGCTTTTGTTCGACTAACATTATAGTAAGTCTCAATATTTTATTTCCCCAACCACTTAAGCGAAGATATTTTTGTAATGTAGCGCAAATATGTATAATAAACGTTTTTGTTCGACTGCCCTTTTATACAAAGAATAAAGCTTAACCGTAGAAAGCCTAACACGTGAAATAATAGTCCGAAAATTATAGTTTTTAAACCTATTTTTCTATAAAATGGCAAAATGGTCCTATAAGCGGGATGTTGGCGCGCATATTTAAGCATATACAAACATTTGTTTTCAAAGTGGATGGGCCGTGAGACCTTGCAGGATTCTCATTTAAACTAACGAGACCATATAAACTCAAGGGAGACTGCAGCCCGAGTAGCCCAATCAGTTGGGAAAAGGTGATAAATATCTTATAAATAAATATACCTGTATTGTGACTCGTTGGATAATAGACCATACAGAAGAGGTAAGAAGCATTAATCGAGGAAAATATATGATATAGTAATATAAGTAGGTTTACCCTACGGTGACAGTTTCAGATTCATGTAAAAAATGCTAATTAGCCCCATTGACTTCCATTGTAAGTGTCTCACTGGAACAATGATTTGTTTATTTTTTTTTTTAAGGAGGGACGATTATTTTTGTGGTAATCAAATTTATGACATAAAATCTGTCGATTGAGCTTGACTTCGATTGTACACACACACACGCACTCTCACAAACACGCACACACCCAAACACACACACACGCGCGCGCGCGCGCGCACTCTCTCTCTCTCTCTCACACACACACACACACACCACACACCCTCAAACACACCCCTCAAACACACCCCTCAAACACACACCCAAACGCGCACTCACACACACGCGCTCACACACACAAACAAACCCACACAAGCACTCACAAACAAACCCACCCACACACACGCACGCACGCACTCACAAACAAACACACACACACACAAACATACACTCTAAAACACACACACACACACACACACAAACATACACTCTAAAACACACACACACACACACACACACAAACATACACTCTAAAACACACACACACACACACACACAAACAAACGCACGCACGCACTCACAAACACACACAAACATACACTCTAAAACACACACACACACACACACACACACAAACAAACGCACGCACGCACTCACAAACACACACACACACACACACACACACACACACACACACACAAACCCAGGCACTCACAAACACACACAAAGCCACACTCACAAACAAACCCACGCACGCACTCTCACAAACACACACACACACACACACACAAAGCCACACTCTCAAACAAACCCACGCACGCACTCTTACACACACACACACACACTTATCAGGTGCTGTTAGGTAACACACATAATCCGGGCCTGAATAAACCCGCATCGGCTGGAGCGCGACTATCACCGTATTTAAACGTCTCTTACCCTTTATCAGTCCAGCACACGCGCACAAACGCGTGTCACGGCCGCTCCGGATGTTGTTAGTAATAAAATACTTATATCTATATAGACATAAATATCTGTTTTCTGTTGTTTTAATAGAAGCGCTGGAGACGCCTCTGTAGTATCCCGCAGAATCTTTAACACAAGCAAGCCACTTCCGCCTATAGTCACGTGATGATTAATGCGCCATCTGATTGGTTAAACAATGTTCCTTCGTTAACATAATGCAATCGTAAAAGTTTTTTTTTATTTCAACGTGAGATTATTTTCATAGCAATTAATAAACCCTCAGTTCATTACTGCAATGCGAAAAAAAATAAATTATACAGGCTATATTGAAATTGTGGATTTAAAAATGCCTTCAGTTTAGCTCTATGTACTCAATATCATTTCACGATGTCTGGTTTCTGGGGATATTTCATTATTTACCCTGATTTCACGTAAGTGAACTTAAGTTTACATTAGTCTGGCGCTTGATTGTTTTATAGTCTTTCTTGCAAGTCCATGTAAATTAGTAAACATAATACAAGAGCAGCATTTGTCTACTTGAATGGGGAAAGACATAAATCTCAAAAGCGGTTGGTCAAGATTACGATCAAATAACATTTCAAATCAGCAGAAAAATCTGACATCACAGGAATCATAAAAGTGTGTTTCTTTACTTCAGATAACACACAAAAAAAAACGTAATTTTCCAGTGTTCTGGCTAATGCGCATGCGCGTTCTCGAGTTGATTGACAGGCGATGTCTGTATCTAAAAGGTGATTGGCTCTTTTACATGTAAGGCGTGACTTCCTTTTCTATATCCGTTGACCGTTGGGCGTTTCAGTTTCTCCCATTCGTCCCTTCTCTGCTAAATACCGGAAGTAAAAATCCCATTAATTTATCCCTTAGACCAATTGATTTTCAACGATAATTTATTCATCTTTAAATGTCATCTTTAAATGACCAACCGTGATCTACGAGGTTGTTCATCGATAGGATATGCTTCTGGTTAAACCGGCCGTCTGCGTTATTTCAACTTCATTGTTTAAAAATCGTGTTTGATAGCAGAATTCAAGGTAAACAACTACACTACCCATGGTGCAGCAGAGAACGCTCCACCAATCAGAGAACCGCGTCCAACGTAACCCGCGAAACGTGCCCCACTGTAAATTACGTAATCGAGTAGCTTCAATTCACCCTTAAACTACTTATATATTTGTACATATCGGAATATTTTGCAATTAATGTAAAATATATTGTTTCTATATTTATAAACAACAAACTTAAAATCAAAAGTTTTATATATTGCATTGTTTTTTATTCGCAATGCTTCATGGGATTGTAGTCCGTGCCCTCATGAAAGACGGTATGTATTTTTAACAATATATACACTTCATTGCCTCAAAACAAAGTTTGTGATGCCGTGATTCATCTTTGGGCTTATAACTCTTTTATGTTGGATTTTATTAAAAGTCAATG
>JAVLUX010000035.1:1297500-1382500 GCA_032164185.1 Moxostoma hubbsi
ATCTGTTTGTCTGTCTATTTATCTGTCTGTCTATATATATGTCTGTCTGTCTATTTATCTGTCTGTCTGTCTGTCTGTCTATTTATCTGTCTGTCTGTCTGTCTGTCTCTGTGTCCATCCACCTGTCTGTCTATATATCTGTCCATCTGTCTGTTTGTCTCTATTGATCTGTCTGTCTGCCTATTCATCTGTCTGTCAATTTAGACAGACAGACAGATAAATAGAGACAGACACACAGATATATAGACAGACAGATAAATAGACAGACAGACAGACAGATAAATAGACAGACAGACAGATAAACAGACAGACAGGTATATAGACAGACAGACAGATAAACAGACAGACAGACAGATATATAGAAAGACAGACAGATAAATAGACAGAAAGACATATATAGACAGAAAGACAGATAAATAGACAGACAGATATATAGACAGACAGACAGATATATAGACAGACAGACAGATAAATAGACAGACAGACAGATAAATAGACAGACAGGTATATAGACAGATAAACAGACAGACAGACAGACAGACAGGTATATAAACAGACAGACAGACAGATAAACAGACAGATGTTTAGTATGCAAATGTGTAGATGTTTGTTTTTGTCTTTATCTCCTGCAGCATTCATCAGGATTCTTCCTTCAAATGTCCCATGATGCCTCTTCTGCTGCTCATGTTGCTGATAATGGGCTTGACCCGGTATTACTGCTTGCAGCTATAGTTTCATTAATTATCACTGTACAATATGGTTCTATTCATTAACATTAGTAAATGCATTCCTATATTCCACAGTGAGAATCAAAAGGTCATTTAGGGAGCATCCTACATCTCTCTATGCAGTCAAGTGCGTTCACTCAGAAAGTTCAGTTTCAGGTGCAGATGATGTTTGGATCACTCAACACTTTCTTACACTTTCTAGAACACGGTCATATTTACAATTTCACAACTTACAGTTACAAATCAAAAAGAGGAACGGAAAATGCACGCAGCAGTCCCGCTCGGGTCTGACAGATGACAGATGGATGGACAGACAAATAAATAGACAGACAGATCAATAGAGACAGACAGATAAATAGACAGACAGCTGGATGGACACAGAGACAGACAGACAGATCAATAGAGACAGACAGACAGATAAACAGACAGACAGCTGGATGGACACAGAGACAGACAGACAGACAGACAGACAGATCAATAGAGAATTCAAATTAAGCGTAATGACCCACAGATGTGTTGTGGAAAATTATTAAAAATAATAAACACTTTTTTCAACTTTTGATGGAATAATGTCCCCAAATCCACATACGTGGACACCGTGTTTATCAGGACACTGACGTGCGAAATATTAATACATTTTTTAAAGCAGCATATCAAACGAAACTAGAGACGCTCCTCTTTACACCCAAATAGTTTTCAATGAAAAAACTTAAAGAGGTTTCTTCCCAGAGGCTCTTTTGTTGACTATGTGTCCGTAGGAGTGCTACAAGGAAATCAACGTCATTCTGTTGTGTCACGTGACTCGGTGCCCCATAAGTTTAACCCTTAAATGACAGTCTAGAGTCTTGTGAACTGTATTCAGTCAGTTTAAATTAATTAAATATATGTTTTGCGTATAGCAAAGCCAAAACACAACGTCCACGCATGTGGACGCGGGGTCGCACGTGGTTTAAGGTGTATTTTAAAGTCAGTTAACAGATATTTTATGTGCTTTTGTGTGTAGCGGGTGCAGTGAGTTTGCTTTGCTGTTGCTCTCTCACATGCTCGTTTGTGGCAATAGGAAACTGCAAGGGATTTTAATCAGTTTAAGCACATGCATGTGAATGAAGATCTAGCTCAGCAAGATATTCAGTCTAAATCCTCTAGAACTAACTCATCATGCCGTTCGCCGCTGCAAAACTCTCTCTTGCCGTTGTTGCCCTTGGCATTCCCTCTCGCCCTGCTCCCATCCGTAAATACCCGGTTATGCTTCCATGCGCTGTTCCGTCCCCTCAGTTCCCTGCCTGGCTGTGGCGGCACCTCGACCAGACACAATCCAAACTGAAACGCCGCCTGAAAGCCACGGCGGAAGTTCTCGTTGAAGTAGCCATAGACGACGGGGTTGACGCTGCTGTTGAAGAAAGCGAGCCAGTGAGCGAACGGAAAGATGTAAACGGCCACGAGATCGAGTTGACTCTCTGACAGATTTCCGTAGTCTATCAACATGATGAGGATCCAGAGAGGCAACCAAGATATGGTGAAGAGCAAAGCCACGATCAGCAACATATTCACAACCCTCAACTTCCTGCGGAAAACCCTTCGACTTTCCTCGGCGTGGGCGTCGCGGATGGAGGCGGGCGATTTGACGAGCTTGATGGCAATTCGCGTGTACATGATGACGATGAGCGTGACGGGAGCCAGGTAGATGAGCGAGAAGAGAATGGTGGTGTACATCTTCCTCATGCTCTGGTCAGGCCACGCCTCCCAGCAGGTGTACAGAGGGTACATGATGTTGTCCCGGTCCACCATGAAGTGAACGACGTCCTGGGAGATGGTTAGCGTGACCGCTGATGGACACATGATGGCGGTGGCCAGCGCCCAGATGAATGCGATCGTGATGATGGCTTGACGCTGCGTCAGCTTCTGCTGAAACGGATACACGATACAACGAAACCTGCAACGCAACAAACAAAGATTAACACACTTGTCTCACATAGACTTTTATACAGTCTTGACCAACACAAAATGGGTATCGATTGGAAGCTTAGAAGCTCTACATTCCAATGAATGTAGTCCTTATGACCAGGGCTGGACTGGGAAGAGAAATCGGAGGGCGGGGGGTGTTCACTGTCCTTTTCAGCATAGTGTGGCGGCTCATTTTAGCTTATCGCGGCACATTTCATGGCTGACCAACCGGCCAGCTCGGTTCGTCCGATGGCCAGTCCACCCCTGATTGGCACCAAAATGCGTCGGCCAACCAGGAAAATACCCGGTATGCCAGATTACCAGTCCAGCCGATCTAATAGCCATGTGTCATATGTTGTTGGAAAGCTCTCAAAGATTATATTGCAACCAGACTATTTGTTTCACTCACATACAAAAATATAGTGAGTAATAGCTAAATATATGAAAGTGACATTATATAAACAAACTGGCATTTAAAGGGTTAAAAATCCTGAAAATGAATATTTGGTAGTTATGATCAGGACTGATGTCCACTAATTTAAAGTCGAGATTGGCACTGGCATGGCAGTTGTTGATGCGGACATTTTTGTCCTCTAAGGACCTCCGAGTAACTTGTTTATTAATGCACAAAGGTTAAACTGGTTGTAATAGAGAGCAAGATACAAAGACAACATCTACAAGAGGTGAGATGCATGTATTATGCCTTTCTTGTAGAGGCTGTTTGCAATTTCAGGTAAGGAATAGAAGGGTCAGAGGGTTATTAACCTTTCTACTGCGATCGCCACCAATGTAAAGACAGACGCCGAGACTGAAGCTCCCTGGACGAGTCCACTCATTTTACAGATCACTACATCAAACGGCCAACCTGCATAAGAAATCATAATAAAGATGAAATGAGAACAGGTCTTAATATGCAGCTCAAGGACAACAGCATGTCAGTGTTACCCACAGTTCTACTTTGAAATCAGAGATAAACTGTCATACTCGCAGACAAAAATATAGCGAGAAACTGCGAAATATATATCTTTGACAATTATATGGGTGTTGCTGATATGCCGCGTTTTTGCTTATAACTTCAAGAAACATAAACGGAACTTAAAACATCACATATCGTTATTTAGAGGAGGTGATTATCTTTCAAACGAGTCCACACACAAGATAATCAGATGTATAGATCATTAGATAATCCACAATGATGACTCAATGATGCCTCAAATGACACAGAATGAAACTCATTCTGTGAAATCTCATGACTAAAATCATGTCTGCATGCTCTGCAAACCTTTAGTCATTGTTGTGTTTGCATGTGTAATTAGTTCTTATGTACAATTATGATCTTTTATTTGTTTGGAGATGTTTTTGGACACTATGATACATTATATTTGTAATGTTGGAACTTTTGATTGCTTTGTCGTATCAACACAACATCTCAGATACAGTTGACATGATTGGGAACAAAACTAAAAAAAAAATTCAGAGCCACCTTATTTACACCCTGAGATATATAATGTAAAATTTGGAAATCTTTAAAAACACCATCTAAACCATCTGGTATTCTCAGTTCATTAATGCACAAGATGTAACTTCATTTGCTGAGAAACTATGTCACCTACTCAAGAAGCTTTTGGATTTGAGGTTGCATATTTATTTCTGTAGCACAAATTCTACAGAACGAGTTGCACACTGAAATTCTCCTTTCATGCCATTCAGAAGTAGCTGTGTATTCTGATTAAATACAATATTAGGCAAGCAACATATTAATTGATATTACATAACATGGATCAATATTATTTATCCATTATTTTCTAAAGGGGGGTCAAAAAGACAATTTACACTTTTGTCTGGAGCAAAACGGCAGGTCAATAAAATCCCCTTCTGAAGGTGTCAGCATCATGATGTTATTATTACACAGAGATCAGTAGATCTATTACTAATATCAGTCGACTTCAGCAGCTCTTGTTGCATTATACGCCAATGGTGCGAGTCCAAAAATGGCCAAAAGCACTTTTTTCTGCTGTTTTTCCAAAGTTTGAGTGTTTATATCTCTGGAAGTATTAAAGATATCTTAATGTCCTTTTATATTCTGGTTCATAATAAACTTTTCTTTTAATATCGTCATTTTTAAGCCCCTGTATGGTTCAGTCCCAGAGATATGGGGCTCTCAACATGGCTCCGTGAGTAAAATGTTCAACGGTCGAAAAGCAAATGTCAGTAACATGCTATGACGCTTGCTTTTCTTGTCTAACAAAACAAAGTTCTGATGTACAAATAATGTTCAAACTTGAAATGCACCTTTATTTATTCACATAAAAACAATAATGTCAAAATCTAGATTTTCAAGAGTGCAAAAATACACTTTAAAGTAAAGGAATATTCCGGGGTCAGTACGCGTTAAGCTCAATCGACAGCATTTGTGGCATAATGTTGATTACCACAAATAAATTTTGACTCGTTCCTCATTTTCTGTGTTCCAGTGAGACACTTCCAATGGAAGTCAATGGGGTTTAATCTGTAAACATTAAAATACTGTTTGAAAAGTATAAACCGTCCAATCGTTGAAGCAAAACCAGTTTCGACTGATCTGAAGTCATTACCTGTGATCAGGTTGTCCACCAGAGTGATGGGGAGGCAGAAGATGCCCACCAGCAGGTCACTGATGGCCAGATTGAGGATGAAGATGTTGGTGACGGTTCTCATCTGCCTGTTTTTAAGCACAATGAAGCACACCAGGATGTTTCCGAGCATGCACAGGGAGAAGATGAGGAGGTACGCCAGGATGAAGAGTGTGGCGACCGCAAGAGAGTGCTGATAATACGGTAAGAACGTGATGTTTCTGCTGTCGTTGAAGAGCGTGCTGTGATTAATACTGATGTTCTCCGTATAAAAGATGTCCAGTTCCATGGTTTGAAGTGTTGTGAAATCTAAGATGGAAAATACAAGAGAGATTTGTTGAAAAAAACAACACAATTAAACACATGATTTGATGATCTGGCTTTCAGGACCACTTTCTGTGAACTTTTTGTATTATTTTCTGCACTCGTTTCGCTGAGAGTCATTTCATATGATTTTATTTCAGTGCTTAAATTAATCATTTTAATAGGGAACTGTAAAATTATTGAATATTCCTGCGGGTGGTAATACCGGCGAGGGACTTGAGAACGGCAACTGCGAGGACTCCATGATGGCATACCTCCTCCAATTCCCCCGGGTTTCGGCACCAATGTAACGACTTGACGTAGGGAGGAATGGAGGACACAGGAACCGCCATATCCTGCCAGAGATAGGAGGCAGGGGCGAGGAGCCGACCCCCCGTGCAGGACGGGACTCAACAGGTGGTGGTGGGGTGGAGGAGGTTGCCATGTTAGCACACTGAAACAGCAATGTGATAGTTTGTGAGCAGACTTATAAAGCGACGGCTTACATGTGATTGGCTAGGCATACCTAGCTAACGGTGCGATGATGTACAGCTGCTAGTCTTCCCGCTAGAACTACGCCGCGCTTGCATTGCTCGTAATCGTAGAGCACTTAAGAGCATCATAAGGACAAAGACTTATGCAGACATTTTGTTTAGTTATATAGGTCTACTTACGTGTATCACTAATCGAACCAGCAACCTTCTGATTACCAGTTATGTGCTTTAGCCCACTACGCCACCACCACTAGTCATCTTAATCCTCCTCGCACTCCCTGTTCCCCAGTGTGGGATTTACCTTTGGTATTGGAACCTCCTTTTTCCGGCGTGCTAAATAGTTATACGACCCATGTGGTCGGTGTCCAACTTCTTAGAGGGACAATCCCCCCCCCCCAGAGCAACCTGGTGTTAAGTGTCTTACTCAAGGACACAATGGTGGTGACTGTGGGGATCGAACCAGCAACCTCCTGATTACCAGTTCAGTGCTTTAGCCCACTACACCACCACCAAAGTGACTTACAGTGCACTTATTACAGGGACAATCCCTCCGGAGCAACCTGGAGATAAGTGTCTTACTCAAGGACACAATGGTGGTGACTGTGGGGATCGAACCAGCAACCTCCTGATTACCAGTTCAGAGCTTTAGCCCACTACGCCACCACCACTCCATATAGTAAAATACCTAAAAAAATGATTAGGCTTAAATCAATACATTTCCTGCACGGATTTGTGTGCACGACCACATAGTGGGTACAAAGTGGCAGCATGATTGGAGAAGTTATTTTAAGGGTGAAATTGTCTATCTTGGCTTGTCAACACGTCTTCCCACTTTCCTCCTCATCTGTAACCTCCTCATCTTCCTGTCAGACACTCAAGGGCGCTCTCGATAACACTGGCAGTTATCACTTTAGGGAGCAAAGAGCAGACCATCACTGTGATATGTGCTTGATCTTTGGCGGGATCATTCACAGGGACTCCGTAGCTAACCGCAGTCCATTAAAATATCGCCTCACTGACCCTGGAAGCAACTCCCCCTCGACTCATGAAAATGAAGAATTGCAAACGTACATCTGATGGATGAA
Source organism: Moxostoma hubbsi (assembly GCA_032164185.1). Taxonomy (NCBI): domain Eukaryota; kingdom Metazoa; phylum Chordata; class Actinopteri; order Cypriniformes; family Catostomidae; genus Moxostoma; species Moxostoma hubbsi. Next base: position 1,304,667 of record JAVLUX010000035.1, read on the forward strand.
GCAGTGATAGTCTAAAGGTAATAGATTGTTAATTCTGTCACTTTTCAGCACTTCGAATATGGACAGCGACACTCTTAAAGGAATATTCCGGGTTTAACACAAGTTCAGCTCAATCGACAGCATTTGTGGCATAATGTCGATTAACACAAAACTTAATTTGGACTCGTCCCTACTTTTGTTTAAAAACATAAAAATAGCAAAAATCTGGGTTACACCGAGAAACTTCCAATGGAAGTCAATGGGGGACAATCCATAAACGTTAAAATACTGTTTCAGAAGTACACAAGACATGAACAATATGTGTGTTAAGATGATTTTAGTGTGATGATGAAATCACTTACTAACCGCATCTGTGGAAAGTTATAGACAATTTTACAACTTCATTGCCATGACGATGTAATGTCAACAAACCCTAATAAAGGCCGACTGGAGACGGCAGTGCGAGAGAGAGATTTACGGGCAGCTGTCCGAAACCTGTGTGTGTTTGCCCGTTTGTTTAAGTTCCTTATATAAGAGAAGGGGCTCCTAACCGCCTGGAGTGGTCAGGGCCGCTGTCGGTGGCGGAGGAGACCCATACCAGCCGCTGAAACGTGGCGGGGTATGAGACCGTTGACTGCGAGCGGGGAGGGGCTCCTGGCCAACCGCCTGGAGCGGGAGAACCGCTGCCATGGGCGGAGGACACCCCTGTTTTTTCCCAAGAACATGGCAAGGGCGATCCATCCGGGGAGGCGCGGCTGTCGTCCGTTGGAGGTTGGAGGAGTGGCCGAGGACCGAGCTACGGCGTATCGGAGAACTGGCGAGTAAGTGTTTTTCTCTCTCTCTCTCTCTCTTCCGCTGCCGCTCCGTGTTGGGCTTTCCCTCTCTTTATTAAAATGTTTTGTTCATTTGGCACAATCGCCGTTACGCCATGTAGGTGCCACCTTTTTGTTTTGTTTCCCTCCCCTTGTCCCCTCCCTCTTCCAGGTAGACGGGGATGACCTGCCGGCAGACGGGGCAAAAGGCACGGCCCTCCCCAGGGAAAGGGGGGGGGGGGGAACGTCATGCCGGGGGCTCCCCGGCCTGAGAGAACGAGGGAGGAATGTGGCAGGGCAGAGAGCGGGGCCGGGTCGTGATTCCGCACACCCGGACCCTAATTAGGCTAATCAAGCCTCCGAGACGGATAAAGGCCGACCGGAGACGGCAGTGCGACAGAGAGAGAGATTTACGGGCAGCTGTCTGACACCTGTGTGTGTTTGTCCTTTTGTTTAAGTTCCTTATTAAAATATTATTTATTGCGTCAAGCCGGTTCTCGCCCCCTCATTTCCATTAATCCCTTTACAGTTAGCTATGTATTTGAATGCCTCATTAGAGTGTCTCGTTGTTAGATTTGCATCATAATAATGCTGAATCAATCAGGGACAGCGGCTTTGGCTACACAATATGGACATGTCAATCAACTTGACTAAGCTTAACTTTATGCAAATGAGTTACATAATTAAAGAAAATGCATTATACAGACAGTCTCCTCTCTAGAATGTTCAGTTTTAGCAAGAAGCCAAATTTGAGCGAATTGGGCAGCCAGACAACACCGTTAGAGTGACTAGCAGTGAGAATGCCAACTAGCCACCAAAAGTACAAAAAACAACAAAAAAAACAATTCACTGTCTGAAGTCGTGCCATGACAAACAAAGACAATGGCCTGCAGCAGAAAAGAAACATAAAATAAATAAATGCACTCTTTGGTTCTCTATTTTTCTGTTTGAGCTTTGTTGGAAGCTGTTGCTCTTTGGAACGAAGTGATAAATAATTTGGGGAGAATAGAAAACCACCCAGAATTACAGCTGCAGTAATTCAGTTCAGATATGCTGCTGGAGTTGATTAACTAATTGTAATGAAACTTAATTAATTGTACTCTGTCACTCTATTGAATGTTTAGAAAATAATTTAGAAAAAGTTTTGCATGCCCTCGCAATAATTTGAGATCCCTCGCAATAAATTTACCACAGTTGTTCTACAGTAACCATATTTTAACCGTGATATTCAAAGTGAAACCATAGTGATAATAATATCCTAAATACTGACACAACCTTATTTCAACCTTAACAAATGTTTTCCCATGCAAAACTTATTACAAATGAAGGCAAAACTTATCACAAGGAAACATAAAACTATTGTAAGGGCACGCAAAACTTATTGCGAGTGCATGCAAAACATATTGTGAGGGCATGCAAAACATATTGTGAGGGAATGCAAAACATATTGTGAGGGCATGCAAAACATATTGTGAGGGCATGCAAAACATATTGTGAGGGAATGCAAAACATATTGTGAGGGCATGCAAAACATATTGTGAGGGCATGCAAAACATATTGTGAGGGAATGCAAAACATATTGTGAGGGAATGCAAAACATATTGTGAGGGCATGCAAAACATATTGTGAGGGCATGCAAAACATGTTGTGAGGGAATGCAAAACATATTGTGAGGGAATGCAAAACATATTGTGAGGGCATGCAAAACATATTGCGAGTGCATGCAAAACATATTGTGAGGGAATGCAAAACTATTGCGAGTGCATGCAAAACATATTGTGAGGGAATGCAAAACATATTGCGAGGGAATGCAAAACATATTGCGAGTGCATGCAAAACATATTGCGAGGGAACGCAAAACATATTGCGAGGGAATGCAAAACCATTGCGAGTGCATGCAAAACTATTGCGAGTGCATGCAAAACATATTGCGAGGGAATGCAAAACATATTGCGAGTGCATGCAAAACATATTGTGAGGGAACGCAAAACCATTGCGAGTGCATGCAAAACTATTGCGAGGGCATGCAAAACTATTGCGAGTGCATGCAAAACATATTGTGAGGGAACGCAAAACCATTGCGAGTGCATGCAAAACATATTGCGAGGGAATGCAAAACTATTGCGAGTGCATGCAAAACATATTGTGAGGGAACGCAAAACTATTGCGAGTGCATGCAAAACATATTGTGAGGGAATGCAAAACTATTGCGAGTGCATGCAAAACTTATTGTGAGGGCATGCAAAACATATTGTGAGGGCATGCAAAACTTATTGCGAGTGCATGCAAAACTTATTGTGAGGGCATGCAAAACATATTGTGAGGGAACGCAAAACTATTGCGAGTGCATGCAAAACTTATTGTGAGGGAATGCAAAACATATTGTGAGGGAATGCAAAACTATTGCGAGTGCATGCAAAACATATTGTGAGGGAATGCAAAACATATTGTGAGGGAATGCAAAACTATTGAGAGTGCATGCAAAACTTATTGTGAGGGAATGCAAAACATATTGTGAGGGAATGCAAAACTATTGCGAGTGCATGCAAAACTTATTGTGAGGGAATGCAAAACTATTGCGAGGGCATGCAAAACTATTGCAAGGGCATGCAAAACTATTGTGAGGGCATGCAAAACTTATTGTGAGGGAACGCAAAACTATTGCGAGTGCATGCAAAACATATTGTGAGGGCATGCAAAACATATTGTGAGGGAATGCAAAACATATTGTGAGGGAATGCAAAACTTATTGTGAGGGAACGCAAAACTATTGCGAGTGCATGCAAAACATATTGTGAGGGAACGCAAAACATATTGTGAGGGAATGCAAAACTATTGCGAGGGCATGCAAAACTTATTGTGAGGGAACGCAAAACTATTGCGAGTGCATGCAAAACATATTGTGAGGGAATGCAAAACTATTGTGAGGGCATGCAAAACTTATTGTGAGGGAACGCAAAACTATTGCGAGTGCATGCAAAACATATTGTGAGGGCATGCAAAACATATTGTGAGGGAATGCAAAACTATTGTGAGGGCATGCAAAACTTATTGTGAGGGAACGCAAAACTATTGCGAGTGCATGCAAAACATATTGTGAGGGAATGCAAAACATATTGTGAGGGAATGCAAAACTATTGCGAGGGCATGCAAAACTTATTGTGAGGGAACGCAAAACTATTGCGAGTGCATGCAAAACATATTGTGAGGGAATGCAAAACTATTGCGAGTGCATGCAAAACATATTGTGAGGGAATGCAAAACTTATTGCGAGGGCATGCAAAACTTATTGTGAGGGAATGCAAAACTATTGTGAGGGCATGCAAAACATATTGTGAGGGAATGCAAAACTTATTGGGAGGGCATGCAAAACTATTGTGAGGGAATGCAAAACTATTGCGAGGGCATGAAAAACTTATTGTGAGGGAATGCAAAACATATTGTGAGGGAATGCAAAACTATTGCGAGTGCATGCAAAACATATTGTGAGGGAATGCAAAACTTATTGCGAGGGCATGCAAAACTTATTGTGAGGGAATGCAAAACTATTGCGAGAGCATGCAAAACTTATTGTGAGGGAATGCAAAACTTATTGTGAGGGAATGCAAAACTATTGCGAGTGCATGCAAAACATATTGTGAGGGCATGCAAAACATATTGTGAGGGAATGCAAAACTATTGTGAGGGCATGCAAAACTTATTGTGAGGGAACGCAAAACTATTGCGAGTGCATGCAAAACATATTGTGAGGGAATGCAAAACATATTGTGAGGGAATGCAAAACTATTGCGAGGGCATGCAAAACTTATTGTGAGGGAACGCAAAACTATTGCGAGTGCATGCAAAACATATTGTGAGGGAATGCAAAACTATTGCGAGTGCATGCAAAACATATTGTGAGGGAATGCAAAACTTATTGCGAGGGCATGCAAAACTTATTGTGAGGGAATGCAAAACTATTGTGAGGGCATGCAAAACATATTGTGAGGGAATGCAAAACTTATTGGGAGGGCATGCAAAACTATTGTGAGGGAATGCAAAACTATTGCGAGGGCATGAAAAACTTATTGTGAGGGAATGCAAAACATATTGTGAGGGAATGCAAAACTATTGCGAGTGCATGCAAAACATATTGTGAGGGAATGCAAAACTTATTGCGAGGGCATGCAAAACTTATTGTGAGGGAATGCAAAACTATTGCGAGAGCATGCAAAACTTATTGTGAGGGAATGCAAAACTTATTGTGAGGGAATGCAAAACTATTGCGAGTGCATGCAAAACATATTGTGAGGGAATGCAAAACTATTGCGAGTACATGCAAAACATATTGTGAGGGAATGCAAAACTATTGCGAGGGCATGCAAAACTTATTGTGAGGGAATGCAAAACTTATTGTGAGGGCATGCAAAACTATTGCGAGGGCATGCAAAACTATTGTGAGGGAATGCAAAACTATTGCGAGGGCATGCAAAACATATTGTGAGGGAATGCAAAACTATTGCGAGGGCATGCAAAACATATTGTGAGGGAATGCAAAACTATTGCGAGTGCATGCAAAACATATTGCGAGTACATGCAAAACTTATTGCGAGGGCATGCAAAACTATTGCGAGGGCATGCAAAACTATTGCGAGGGAACGCAAAACTATTGCGAGGGAACGCAAAACTATTGCGAAGGCATGCAAAATTTACTCAGGGAATGCAAAACTATTGCGACGGAATGCAAAACGGTTGCAAAGGCATGCAAAACTTATTGCGAGGGAATGCAAAACTGTTGGCCAAACATAGGTATCAGCTGATTAAAGCAATTGCAGTATCTGGACATCGGCCAATGGTTTAAAAACAGCCGGTCGTCAGGCCTGATTATTTCCTGTTAAAAGGGGGCAGAAGTTACAAAATCATTAAAAAGCAGAACCACCAAACTATCCGTATCGAATAGATGTTGTTGTTATCGGATATTGTTTTGGCACACACATTTTGAAATCGGTGCAATTTTGTTTATTCGTGTTATCTCTAGCGCAGTTTATAAAAATAAATAAAACACGGTAGAACAATTTAGTTGTTACCAGAGCTTTAAACTTTTCATTTAAATATACTATACAGTATATATAAACCTTCCAGTAAGCACCTGCCATGCTTTGCATTAGTTCTGCTATTTAAATGTCCCAAAATTAGTCATTTTCGGGCAATTGCATCAGATTATCTAAATTTTATATGATGTCTTTGAAGTGGAAGTGTGACGTGACATTGTGCCCTCTCTGTTCACAGCTGCATGTCTTCATTGGCATGCTCACAATGTGCTTTTAACTCTTCTGCTGTGTAACCAGTAGTGTAGTCTAGCACATACGCAAACATACGCAAACATACGCAAACATGTATCAGGATACCGGGATGGAATGCGCGAATAGCACAAGGTAAGGTAGGGTGCCCTGGCATTTTGTGGAAACAATACCGGGCACAATCCCTTCTATTCGTAATATCTTTATTTCAACCAAAATACTGGACGTCCTAGCTAATACAGGACAGTTGTCAACCCTACTGCGAATTATGATTTGTAAATATAGGGGAGGTTGGCGTTGGTTGGCTGGTGATTTCTCATCATTTTGACATTCATTTCTCAAAAGTTACCAATTGATAACATTTTTAATTGAATTAATTACAAGATGTGCCTAGTAATGAATCAAATTAATTGTATATAAAAAAATCACTGAGTGTCTCTAGATGATACACGGCAAATTTTGTGCAAATTGGATGTACGGCCTAAGAGTAAAAATTTAGTATTTCAATGAAACTGAAAATAGCAGACAGAAAGTATGGCCGACCATGGCAAATTGAGTATCATTCGACTCTGTTTGTCCCAAGGAATCTAAAGCAACCAGTCTCATAAATTTAGGAAAAACTATTCATAAGTTATAAGCAAAAATTTAAAAATGTAAACATTAATTGACCACTAGGTGGTGCTGTACCGAAACTGTGCATGTACACTCAGGTCATGCTTGTGATGACATATATCAAATTTTGTGTCAATACGCAAAAGCAGGAGTGTCAAACATACAGCCCGCGGCCCGGATCCGGGCCGGATCCGGCCCGCCAAGGAGTCATCTCCGGCCCATAGGATGATTTAAGGAAAAAATAAATAAGTAATATTTGAAAACATTCATGTTGATTTAGCCTGTAACTTGGTTAAGATGTATTCTTATTATAATTTTATCAGCAACAGCACAACAGAAAAACATTTACATTTGTGGTGTTGCATGTATGTTATAGCTTGCTTGATCAGTGGAGTTATTTTGATTATGCGGGACATTTATTCAGCACTCGTGGAGTCACGCGTATCAGCGAACGCCACACATATCTGAAGTTTCTCTCACGGATATAATGACAACATGGACAGGTCCAAGGATAAATATTAGATATAATAACTGTTGCATTGTTTCCGTCCCATTGAACTATTATTAATTTAAGCAGGTCAGTATTTCCACGGAGCATTTCGCATTTACACACATTGTGAAAGCAACATTGCTTAATTCCAAACATTTGTGGCTGAATACATAACCATACAAACTTAGCAAATGACATGCAATCATGATTCACAACAGCTTCAGAAGTGGTGTTTTATATATCTTAATGAATAACCAAAGGAGCTGGTAAAAATCAAAGTGGCTAGTGAAATTGGGCATTCATAGTTCAATCAGGCCCATGACCCAAAATGAGTTTGACACCCCAGCGCTTAAGCGTTGCGAATTTACAGCCTCATTCATTTTTATCATTTTATCATAATTTTAATTATGTACCATCATGAATCTCACATCTCTTTGTCATGAGACTCTCTAGGATAATATATGCAAAATGTTGTATGAATCTGCTATACGTCTAGGAGGAGTTCGAAAAAGTAGTTTTTTGGGAGAATTCAAAATGGAGGAATATCTAGATGTTGGAGCTTTAAACAATTAAAGCTTTAAATTTTGTTTCTAGGACTTACGGTTCAAAAGTTATAAGCTGAAACGTACGTGAAACTTTGAACTGCTGGTGGCGCTAGAGGGTTTGAGTTGTTGACCCCAAATTTTGTGTGTTGGCTAGTTATACCCACCTCTATAAGTGTGCCAAATTTCACCAATTTTCTACATACGGTTCTATGGGCTGCCATAGACTTCAAAAGGAGAAGCAGAATAATTAAAAAACTAACAGAAACAATCGGGTCTAAACGAACAATTTTGAGCATTTAAATTTGGTTGCGTTGCATCTCACTGGTTTTCAGGGTCTTGAATGTTGCCCTAAATGCTGCACTTTTAGAATGCCGTGTCAAGTTAAATGTAGTTTCAAATTTTTAAAAACGCATCTTGGGACGCCAGCATTCAGTCGTGCAATAGCGAAAAGCTGTTTGAGGCACGTGTGAAACTTTGAACTGCTGGTGGCGCTAGAGGGTTTGAGTTGTTGACCCCAAATTTTGTGTGTTGGCTAGTTATACCCACGTCTATCAGTGTGCCAAATTTCACCAATTTTCTACATACGGTTCTATGGGCTGCCATAGACAACATGAGTGGAAGAATGGCAGAATAATAATAAAACTAACAGAAACAATCGGGGCTACAATTATTTCATATCTTTTATGTGTTTTAAAATGTTTTACATTTAAAAAAGTGTAAATATTACATTATTCACATCTATTCATTATCTATGAATAATAATCATATTAATATGATCATATTATTTACATAATCATTACTCATAAGAATAATGTAAGACAAACGAGTCAAGCAAAATTTTTGCCTGTCAATCATTTTGCATGTTCTCATAGTGTTGCAGTTGCAGTGAATTATTGAGGCTTAATGCCATTTTTATGCCATGTTGTTCATAACAGTTGTCAGTTGAGGGCGCTGTTTTGTGTCGGTCTCAATAAAGCTCATGTGGCATCTTTAGAATGCAGCGTTTTGGGAAAAAGTGGGCGTGGCTAATCCTGTGGCTCAGCTTGACAGCGTGTGGAAATTACCATTAACATTACCAGGCGCGGGCAATTGAGAACTATAACAAACTTGTTTGTCATGAAATCTAATTTATACGATATCCAAACGGTAATTACCACAATCACCCTTATAGATGAAAGACATGAAAGAAAAACACTCAAAATGTTTGTGCGAGGGTTGTCTGTGCTTCCTATCCAGAACAGATTCACCTTGACTGAATGAAATAATGCTAAATAAGTCACAAGCGGTTCATTAACTAGATTATTAGAGACACATGTAGGATCAGATCCGAACAAGGTCAAATCCATTGGATATTTCTTTTCATTCCCCCAATTAAATTGAATTCTATACATTTAATGCATTCTATAATAAATGCGTAACTATGGTAACTGGAATTTGTTTCCCCCCACACACTAAATCAAGCCCCCCTGTGTATGAAGTGTTGCCGACTGCATCCATTCCTCATTTGGGTAGTTGTCATGACATCAACCATCAGAGCGACACTTTTTAACTATTTAAAAAAAAAACATATTCCAATTTTTGTGTATTTTTACAAGCTCTATTAAGAGACTACATGGAATATGTGTACTTTTCATTTGCCAGCTCAGAGCACTATTTTAGTAAACGTTAATTTAATCCCTTAAAGTCTATCAAAGGGGGACTATATTGCAAAAAAATTAAAAATTTACGCGTAAAACTTTAAAGTCTCCGTATAATTAAGTCATATGAGGGATCATTTGAATGCTTAAAATCCGAGATTACAGAGATATCGATCACTTCTGCATTTATGTTACTTAAAATAACAAAAGACTGCCTTAAATTCACCATTCGCGCCATTAGCGCCCCCTGGAGGTAATGTGGTAGAAATATTTATATCAAAATAAAAGTCCTTCACTTAGCAACTAAATGGGCATGTCATATATCAAATGAAAGCTCTCACTCTTAGGAATGTGACTGTATAGTTTATTCTGTTGCCCAAATACCACAGTTCAAACGATTTACAAAAGAATTGCGAAGTGAAATATGATATCTGTTTATGTCTTCTTTTCTAAAAAAAAAAAAAAAAAAGAGCCATTTTTTTACTTGTCTCTGAGCTCACTTGGCTGAATAATCCAATGTTTTATTTTAAATGTCAGAACAAAATATGCCAAAGCATGCAAAACAAATCATGAGAAAAACTGAGCTTGTAGTCCACTCAGAGGCCGAGATATTCAATGAAATAATGAGGGTGTTGCTTGAACTGAACATTAGACTGAATGTCTATGGACGAGCACATCAGTGAGGGGTAAAATGTGTTAGAGCGCCACCTACAGTTCACATCTGTGTATTGTGATGGAATGTGTTAGAGCGCCACCTACAGTTCACATCTGTGTATTGTGATGGAATGTGTTAGAGCGCCACCTACAGTTCACATCTGAGTATTGTGATGAATGTGTTAGAGCGCCACCTACAGTTCACATCTGTATAATGTGATGGAATGTGTTAGAGCGCCACCTACAGTTCACATCTGTGTATTGTGATGGAGTGTGTTAGAGCGCCCCCTACAGTTCACATCTGTGTATTGTGATGGAATGTGTTAGAGCGCCACCTACAGTTCACATCTGTGTATTGTGATGGAATGTGTTAGAGCGCCACCTACAGTTCACATCTGTGTATTGTGATGGAATGTGTTAGAGCGCCACCTACAGTTCACATCTGTATAATGTGATGGAGTGTGTTAGAGCGCCCCCTACAGTTCACATCTGTGTATTGTGATGGAATGTGTTAGAGCGTCACCTACAGTTCACATCTGTGTATTGTGATGGAATGTGTTAGAGCGCCACCTACAGTTCACATCTGTGTATTGTGATGGAATGTGTTAGAGCGCCACCTACAGTTCACATCTGAGTATTGTGATGGAATGTGTTAGAGCGCCACCTACAGTTCACATCTGTGTATTGTGATGGAATGTGTTAGAGCGCCACCTACAGTTCACATCTGTGTAATGTGATGGAATGCGTTAGAGCTCCACCTACAGTTCACATCTGTATAATGTGATGGAGTGTGTTAGAGCGCCCCCTACAGTTCACATCTGTGTATTGTGATGGAATGTGTTAGAGCGCCCCCTACAGTTCACATCTGTGTATTGTGATGGAATGTGTTAGAGCGCCACCTACAGTTCACATCTGTATAATGTGATGGAGTGTGTTAGAGCGCCCCCTACAGTTCACATCTGTGTATTGTGATGGAATGTGTTAGAGCGCCACCTACAGTTCACATCTGTGTATTGTGATGGAATGCGTTAGAGCGCCACCTACAGTTCACATCTGTGTATTGTGATGGAATGTGTTAGAGCGTCACCTACAGTTCACATCTGTGTATTGTGATGGAATGCGTTAGAGCGCCACCTACAGTTCACATCTGTGTATTGTGATGGAATGCGTTAGAGCGCCACCTACAGTTCACGTCTGTGTATTGTGATGGAATGTGTTAGAGCGTCACCTACAGTTCACATCTGTGTATTGTGATGGAATGTGTTAGAGCGCCACCTACAGTTCACATCTGTGTATTGTGATGGAATGTGTTAGAGCGCCCCCTACAGTTCACATCTGTGTATTGTGATGGAATGTGTTAGAGCGCCCCCTACAGTTCACATCTGTGTATTGTGATGGAATGTGTTAGAGCGCCACCTACAGTTCACATCTGTGTATTGTGATGGAATGTGTTAGAGCGCCACCTACAGTTCACATCTGTATAATGTGATGGAGTGTGTTAGAGCGCCCCCTACAGTTCACATCTGTGTATTGTGATGGAATGTGTTAGAGCGCCACCTACAGTTCACATCTGTGTATTGTGATGGAATGCGTTAGAGCGCCACCTACAGTTCACATCTGTGTATTGTGATGGAATGTGTTAGAGCGTCACCTACAGTTCACATCTGTGTATTGTGATGGAATGCGTTAGAGCGCCACCTACAGTTCACATCTGTGTATTGTGATGGAATGCGTTAGAGCGCCACCTACAGTTCACGTCTGTGTATTGTGATGGAATGTGTTAGAGCGTCACCTACAGTTCACATCTGTGTATTGTGATGGAATGTGTTAGAGCGCCACCTACAGTTCACATCTGTGTATTGTGATGGAATGTGTTAGAGCGCCACCTACAGTTCACATCTGTGTATTGTGATGGAATGTGTTAGAGCACCACCTACAGTTCACATCTGTGTATTGTGATGGAATGTGTTAGAGTGCCCCCTACAGTTCACATCTGTGTATTGTGATGGAATGTGTTAGAGCGCCCCCTACAGTTCACATCTGTGTATTGTGATGGAATGTGTTAGAGCGCCACCTACAGTTCACATCTGTATAATGTGATGGAGTGTGTTAGAGCGCCCCCTACAGTTCACATCTGTGTATTGTGATGGAATGTGTTAGAGCGCCACCTACAGTTCACATCTGTGTATTGTGATGGAGTGTGTTAGAGCGCCACCTACAGTTCACATCTGTGTATTGTGATGGAGTGTGTTAGAGCGCCACCTACAGTTCACATCTGTGTATTGTGATGGAATGTGTTAGAGCGCCACCTACAGTTCACATCTGTGTATTGTGATGGAATGTGTTAGAGCGCCACCTACAGTTCACATCTGTATAATGTGATGGAGTGTGTTAGAGCGCCACCTACAGTTCACATCTGAGTATTGTGATGAATGTGTTAGAGCGCCACCTACAGTTCACATCTGAGTATTGTGATGGAATGTGTTAGAGCGCCACCTACAGTTCACATCTGTGTATTGTGATGGAATGTGTTAGAGCGCCACCTACAGTTCACATCTGTATAATGTGATGGAGTGTGTTAGAGCGCCCCCTACAGTTCACATCTGTGTATTGTGATGGAATGTGTTAGAGCGCCACCTACAGTTCACATCTGAGTATTGTGATGAATGTGTTAGAGCGCCCCCTACAGTTCACATCTGTGTATTGTGATGGAATGTGTTAGAGCGCCACCTACAGTTCACATCTGTGTATTGTGATGGAATGTGTTAGAGCGCCACCTACAGTTCACATCTGTGTATTGTGATGGAATGTGTTAGAGCGCCACCTACAGTTCACATCTGTGTATTGTGATGGAATGTGTTAGAGCGCCACCTACAGTTCACATCTGTGTATTGTGATGGAATGTGTTAGAGCGCCACCTACAGTTCACATCTGTGTATTGTGATGGAATGTGTTAGAGCGCCCCCTACAGTTCACATCTGTGTATTGTGATGGAATGTGTTAGAGCGCCACCTACAGTTCACATCTGTGTATTGTGATGGAATGTGTTAGAGCGCCCCCTACAGTTCACATCTGTGTATTGTGATGGAATGTGTTAGAGCGCCACCTACAGTTCACATCTGTGTATTGTGATGGAATGTGTTAGAGCGCCCCCTACAGTTCACATCTGTGTATTGTGATGGAATGTGTTAGAGCGCCCCCTACAGTTCACATCTGTGTATTGTGATGGAATGTGTTAGAGCGCCACCTACATTTCACATCTGTATATTGTGATGGAATGTGTTAGAGCTCCACCTACAGTTCACATCTGAGTATTGTGATGAATGTGTTAGAGCGCCACCTACAGTTCACATCTGTATAATGTGATGGAGTGTGTTAGAGCGCCCCCTACAGTTCACATCTGTGTATTGTGATGGAGTGTGTTAGAGCGCCACCTACAGTTCACATCTGTGTATTGTGATTCACAGTACGTGTGAATGGTGAGCTTTTAAATTTGAGCGTGAAACATCGCGGACATATGCCCAAAAATGCACCAGTTTATTGCTGAAAACTTGTATGAGATGGCGAACAGTTATACCATATTAAACTGCCCCTTATACTGTATTCAAATGCATTTTGACCTAAAACCTTAATCTTGACCTGTTATGCTGTGGCACCTGTAGGCATGCTCTGATTTGCACCAATAGCATCTGATTTATATCACATAAAGATGGAGCAAAGAGCAGCACATGTGAGTGGGTTTCCATGCCTTCAGTAACACGTTCATATGCCATTTAATGCATAAGGAAGAATACAGAACTTGATATGAAGAGAGATAGGGTCACATTATAAAACGTGGAATTAATTGTTACTTTGCTCTTGAATATGGCAATGTTATGGTGCAGTGCAGTCGAGGTAATTGCATGGCACTTTAATAGGTTAAATACCAAGTATGATTGACATATGCATTGTGGTATATAAACATCGTATGCCAAGGCACATCAAAGAATGCTACAATATTACCCAGGTAAAAAATGCATAATTAAGAGAGTATTAAGAGGAATATATACGCATATGTATTATTTCGTCATACACCCTATTCATCTCTAAACCAGAACCTGAGTCTAAGTACATTAAATACAGCCAAACTTATTTAATTATGATAATCCAATAACTTGATTGAACTAATTCATGCAATTCAAAATAACTGCGATATCATATTAATAATGCAACATTCAAATAAATACTTTATTAATACAAATTCTTATGTAAGTGAAACGATCATTTAACATTATTATTATTAATATATAAATGAATGATTTTTAACTGTTATATTTTATTCTTAATTTACTGTAACATTGTAACAGGACTGCACGTTGATTGTGGCATTATTTAGATGAAGATGATGATGATGATTATTAAGACAATGGTGATGAAGATGATGATGAAGATTATTAAAATGATGATGAAGATTATTAAGATAATGATTAAGTTTAAGATGATGATGATGATGATGAAGAGTATTAATAAAATGGTGATGAAGATGATGATGAAGTTTAAGATGATGATGATGATGATGAAGAGTATTAATAAAATGGTGATGAAGATGATGATGAAGATGATGATGATGATTATTAAGATAATGGTGATGAAGATGATGATGAAGATTATTAAGATGAAGATGATGATGATTATTAAGATAATGGTGATGAAGATGATGATGATGAAGTTTAAGATGATGATGAAGATGATGATTATTAAGATGATGGTGATGATGATGATGATGATGAAGTTTAAGATGATGATGAAGATGATGATTATTAAGATGATGGTGATGATGATGAAGATGATGATGAAGTTTAAGATGATGATGATGATGATGAAGAGTATTAATAAAATGGTGATGAAGATGATGATGAAGATTATTAAGATGAAGATGATGATGATTATTAAGATAATGGTGATGAAGATGATGATGAAGATTATTAAGATGAAGAAGATGATGATTATTAAGATAATGGTGATGAAGATGATGATGATGAAGTTTAAGATGATGATGAAGATGATGATTATTAAGATGATGGTGATGATGATGATGATGATGATGATGAAGTTTAAGATGATGATGAAGATGATGATTATTAAGATGATGATGAAGATTATTAAGATGAAGATGATGATGATTATTAAGATAATGGTGATGAAGATGATGATGATGAAGTTTAAGATGATGATGAAGATGATGATTATTAAGATGATGGTGATGATGATGATGATGATGATGAAGTTTAAGATGATGATGAAGATGATGATTATTAAGATGATGGTGATGATGATGATGATGATGATGAAGTTTAAGATGATGATTATTAAGATAATGGTGATGAAAATTATTAAAATGATGATGATGATGATGATGATGATGAAGATTATTAAAATGAAGATGATGATGATGATGATGATGATGAAGTTTAAGATGATGAAGATGATGATGAAGATTATTAATATAATAGTGATGAAGATGATGATTAAGTTTAAGATGATGAAGATTATTAAGATAATGGTGATGATGATGATGATGATGAAGATTATTAAAATGAAGATGATGATGATGAAGATTATTAATATAATGGTGATAAAGATGATGATGAAGATGATGATTAAGATGAAGTTGATGAAGATTATTAAAATGATGATGAAGAAGATGATTAAAGATGATGATGATAAAGATTATTAAGATGATGAAGATGATGATGACGAAGAGATATAAAGCTGTAGTTCGGATGCTGAAAGTTCTTACCTGCGCTGATCTGTCCGTGCTGCTGAATGCCAGTGAGTGAGAGAGTCTCCACATGCACTCGCAGTCATTAACCAAAGAGCATCATATGCAAAGTAGATCCCAATGCAAATCACTCAAATCACATTGATAACATCTCAAAGGATACATGAAGACAACATGACAACATTAAACACATGTTCTGCTGAGCCACACCAGCCGCACGAGCATCACGAGAGAGGGAGAGTGAAACAGAGAGTCTTGCTCTGTAACTTCTCCAATAACTGGTCATGCCTTATTAATATTATGCGCATACAAATGAGTTATTCATGCATAATTAAGTGCAGCATATATGATTTAACTAATCTTAACACAATAAAGTCAATCATTATGAATTATATACATAATATGACATAATAGGTGATATAAAAACAACAGAAATGATAATAACGAGTAAGACGACTCAATAGACAGCTAACAAGTACACATGAAAGTGGCATGTTTTGTTTATGCAGTAGCCGTCTGTTCCACTGGGGGGTGCTGCAGCGCCACACGCAAACATCACGGTTAACAGCCAACAGGTGAAGGAATATTTATCATCCAAATGATAATAAATGTACCATTCCAGATAGTCTGCCAAGACACTTTTGAGTGCGGAACAGACGTTGCTAATCATTGAAAATAGACGTTCCTCTCCGTTTGAGCTCTCAAATGTCAGCAGGTAGCAGGTACACATTTATACGTCAATGCTTTGTGATTGTACTTGACATGACCATATTTGAGTTTCCTTTTCCTCTGACTCTGCCAGGCAGATCGGGGGAGGTTCGCTCACTTTGCTTCAGAGTCTGAGTTGTCACTGCGGTGGGTCACGAGAGTTTATGCCATATGAAGGTAAATCAATAAGTTGAAATGTACTTACAGCACTGATGTGAAAACTGTAATGTTGCAATCTGAACTCACGGACAATAACTCGAAGCTTGTGTTCTGAATTCACTCTTGCAGACAAGCGGGGCAGATTATGACTAAAAAGGGCCCCGGGGGCCAATTTTCTTTTAAAGTTGAGATCTTCGCAATCGATTTTCAGTGATTTAAGTCTCTTTTAATATTGTTTCTGTTTACAGTCAGAATAATAATTCACACAAATAGCACCAATGTGGTACAGAAACAACTCATCCGAAACCGATTTGCTGAACAGCCCCTGTTCTTAAAGAGACAGTACCGTTTTAATGTTTGTATACATAATGTAAACTCAATGTAAATACTACAAATTATGCATAAACAATCTTTCTGTCTGTCTGTCTTTCATTCTGTCTGTCTGTCTTACTTTCTGTCTTTCATTCTGTCTGTCTATAATTCTATATGTCTGTCTTTCTGTCTTTAATTCTGTATGACTGTCTGTCTTTAATTCTGTATGTCTGTCTTTCATTCTGTCTGTCTGTCTTTCTTTCTGTCTATCTGTCTGTCTGTCTTTCATTCTGTCTGTCTTTCTTTAATTCTGTATGTCTGTCTTTCTGTCTTTAATTCTGTATGACTGTCTGTCTTTAATTCTGTATGTCTGTCTTTCATTCTGTCTGTCTGTCTTTCTTTCTGTCTATCTGTCTGTCTGTCTTTCATTCTGTCTGTCTTTCTTTAATTCTGTATGTCTGTCTTACTTTCTGTCTTTCATTCTGTCTGTCTGTCTTTCTTTCATTCTGTCTGTCTGTCTTTAATTCTGTATGTCTGTCTTTCATTCATTCTGTCTGTCTGTCTTACTTTCTGTCTTTCATTCTCTGTCTGTCTTTCATTCTGCCTGTCTGTCTTACTTTCTGTCTGTCTGTCTGTCTTTAATTCTGTATGTCTGTCTTTCATTCTGTCTGTCTTCTGTCTGTCTGTCTTTCATTCTGTCTGTCTTTCATTCATTCTGTCTGTCTGTCTTACTTTCTGTCTTTCATTCTCTCTGTCTGTCTTTCATTCTGCCTGTCTGTCTTACTTTCTGTCTGTCTGTCTGTCTTTAATTCTGTATGTCTGTCTTTCATTCTGTCTGTCTTCTGTCTGTCTGTCTTTCATTCTGTCTGTCTTTCTTTAATTCTGTATGTCTGTCTTACTTTCTGTCTTTCATTCTGTCTGTCTGTCTTACTTTCTGTCTTTCATTCTGCCTGTCTGTCTTACTTTCTGTCTTTCATTCCGTCTGTCTGTCTTTCATTCTGTCTGTCTGTCTGTCTTTCATTCTGTCTGTCTGTCTGTATTTCTGTCTTTCTTTCATTCTGTCTGTCTGTCTGTCTTTCATTCTGTCTGTCTTTCTTTAATTCTGTATGTCTGTCTTACTTTCTGTCTTTCATTCTGTCTGTCTGTCTTCTGTCTGTCTGTCTTTCATTCTGTCTGTCTTTCTTTAATTCTGTATGTCTGTCTTACTTTCTGTCTTTCATTCTGTCTGTCTGTCTTTCATTCTGTCTGTCTGTCTTACTTTCTGTCTTTCATTCTGCCTGTCTGTCTTACTTTCTGTCTTTCATTCCGTCTGTCTGTCTTTCATTCTGTCTGTCTGTCTGTCTTTCATTCTGTCTGTCTGTCTGTATTTCTGTCTTTCTTTCATTCTGTCTGTCTGTCTGTCTTTCATTCTGTATTTCTTTCTTTAATTCTGTATGTCTGTCTATCTATCTATCTGTCTGTCTTTCATTCTGTCTGTCTGTCTTTCATTCTGCCTGTCTGTCTTACTTTCTGTCTTTCATTCTGCCTGTCTGTCTGTCTTTCTTTAATTCTGTATGTCTGTCTTACTTTCCGTCTTTCATTCTGTCTGTCTGTCTTTAATTCTGTATGTCTGTCTGTCTTTCATTCTGCCTGTCTGTCTTTCTTCTGTCTATCTGTCTGTCTTTCATTCTGTCTGTCTTTCTTTAATTCTGTATGTCTGTCTTTCATTCTGTCTGTCTTTCATTCTGTCTGTCTGTCTTACTTTCTGTCTATCTTTCATTCTGTCTGTCTGTCTTTCATTCTGTCTGTCTGTCTTACTTTCTGTCTGTCTTTAATTCTGTATGTCTGTCTTACTTTCTGTCTTTCATTCTGTCTAAATTTCAATCTATCTTTTTGTCTGTCTGTCTTTCATTCTGCCTGTCTGTCTTTCTGTCTATCTTTCTTTTTCTTTCTTTATTTCAATCCTTTAATCATTTCTAACTTAATTTAAAACTATTTAAAACTTTCATATAAGATTTTGTTCGACTAACATTATAGTAAGTCTCAACAGTCTTTACGTATCTATTCTCTAATCAGTACTTTTGAACCACACAAAGTAAATATCAATATTTTATTTTTCCCAAATATGTTATATCTGTTATAGCCATGAAAAGTATAATAAACATTTCTGTTCAACAGCCCAGGCACAGCTGCCCCATAAATTACAAGCACCATCCGATTTGCACAACTCTAAGACATTTCATCTTTATCTAACCTTGCTAGATAATGCTGAAAATCGCTTTGAACTCTGGTAACATTTGTACCTGATAAATTCATGATTATAGACTGATGTAATGAATAAATGTCGCATTTCCTTTATTCCCTACACTCCCGTAGGACCATGATCTGAGGGTACATTGCAAGTTTGGGGACAGCACCACCTATGCATTTTAAACTGTTTGTTCTAATATCATCAGCTTGGTGTTTTGGATTCGTTTAAAAGTGAATATTTTGGGAAATATTCACTATTTTTAAATTTGTCAAAAAACAAACAAACATACAAAAAAAAAAACACAATCTTACCAACAGTTTGGCATATCAAAACAAACCTTAGTAAACATTATTAGAACCATTTCTCAAAAGCAACGTATGGTTAAGTTGATCGTAGACACCATTGGCGGCAATGGTTTCTATGTTCTTCTTAGGCTTACAATTATTCTTTCACTTTTTACGTTTATGGCACCTCAACGAACCGTACATAGGAAAGTTATGAAATTTGGCACACTGATAGGGTTATGTATGAAAAGCCTATACACCAAATTTAGGGTCACTAGGACAAACTCTCTAGCGCCACCACCAGTTTAAAAATGGGCTTTTTAACAGCTAATGAGTTTTAAACCATGCGGCCTACACACTAAAAATAATGCACCTCAACGACCCGTACATAGGAAAGTTATGAAATTTGGCACACTGATAGGGTTATGTATGAATAGCCTATACACCAAATTTAGGATCACTAGGACAAACTCTCTAGCACCACCACCAGTTTAAAAATGGGCTTTTTAACAGCTAATGAGTTTTAAACCATGCGGCCTACACACTAAAAATAATATTTCCTCTGATTCTAACTTTTTATCGTATACAGTCTTGGCCTATGACTTTGGCAGTCATCTTGAAATTTGAAGAAAACATACTCTTGCGAAACCGTCCCACAGCAATCAGATTTTCCCCACATTTGCGTCAGAGCACCTTGAGACACTGCTGGCTCCAAGTTATTAAAAGCGTTTTGATAGACAAAACCGTTTCTTTATAACTCATCAACGAATTCATTGGCGAGGACGCCAAACAGGAAGTGAGGCAATGCTTTGCCCAACTTGGTATGCTCATTAGGACCATGATCTGAGAGTACATCAAGTTTGGGAACAGCGCAACCTACATTATTGCGTTAAGAAATAATGGATAAAATGGCTAGTTTTTCCCCGTAAATTGTGAGCCGTTTCTCCTAAAATCATCAGCTTGGAGTTTATGGGTCATATTGAATCCATTGATACAAATTTTTGTCCACAATTTTGAAATTATCCTGTAAAACGGCAACAAAGCTGACCATTAAAATGTCCATCAGAAGTGAAGCTTTGTCTTTGAAATGCTTTGGCCAGTACTCATCACTACATTTGGCAATAAGTTATTTAAGGTAGGCTTTCCTCACACAAAGCTATTGTATGACCTCAAAAGACTTGGAATGTATTTACAAGTCATATGGACGTTTTTGCGGCACTTTTACGGGGCTTTTTTTTGGTCCTTGTATGAAGTATTCTTCAAAGCATATTTTATGAAAAAAAGAAAGCCATGTTTAAATGACACGACTGACTAAATGATTTTTTTCCCCCACCTTTAATCCACAACATGAAATGGGCTAAAATCTCTCTTTTTCTGTAATTAAACAAGTTTTAAGAGATGGAGCTTATCAGGTGAGGTGAGGTAAGATGAAAGCATTCAACTCAAATAGTATCTGTCTCGTTAAAATGTCCATTGATTCAATAAGTGACGATCTTTGCCAGGGGTAATTCTCTCCTCGCTCTCTTTTGACTGTTCTGCTGCAGTCTCGTCGTGTCAGATATTGTCTCCTTTCAATTTAATGCTGCATTCATTCTTCCGTGCCGTTGCTGTAATATTGCTCTTTACGGACTGTGTCTCTCTTAGTTCTCAATGGATTATGAAGAATGACACATCACACATTGACAGATCTATAGTTGTGTGTTTTTGTCTACAGGAACCCTGTAGGGCATACTGGCACAAACAACACAGCCTGGCATAAAGGACAGCAGCCAGCGGGAAAACCTTGTTCTATTTCCTCTGAATTTTATCTGTTTTTTCACAGTCACTGCACTCATATTACTCATACGCTGCACTATTCAGATACACGAGGAATACCACAAGATTTCAGACGCTTTTGTTCAAACCGTGTGTTTTGCCCTGCTGATAAGTCTCCTCAATGAGACAAGCAATCGGTGCTTTAGAGTGAATGTAACGAGGGATGAAAGACTGGCTCTAATCGTAGGGAACAGAAATAAATAGTTACTATTTGAAATGGACGGTGGTGCAATGCTACCACATACATGTACTTATTTATTTTTTCTCAATTAATGTAATAAAAACCAACTTTTCTCGTAATAACGAGACATTCTGTCGTGTGAACGGCGTCTTTTCTAGTAATAACGATCTTTTCTCGCGATAACGATACATTCTGTCGCGCGAACGCCGCCTTTTCTCGTAATAAAGAGATGCCGTATAAACTGCATCTTTTCTCATAATAATGAGATATTATATAGTATAATCTAGAAGCTAGACATGTTGCTAGCATATTTAGCATGTAGCTAAGTGTTGCTAGCATATAGCTAGGCACTGATAGCATGTTTTAGCATGTAGCTTGGTGTTGCTAGCATGTAGCTAGGTATTGCCAGCATGTTTCTAGCATGTTTTAACATGTAGCTAGAGGCTGCAACATCTAACATGTAAATCTAACATGTTCTAGCATGATGCTGGGCATTGCTGTCATGTTTTAACATGTAGCTAGGTGTTTCTAGCATGTTTAACATGTTGATAAGGGTTGCTAGCATGTAGCTAGGCATTACTATTATTGTGATAATCATTGCTAGAATTGTGCTAATAATTGCTACCAGGTTTTAACATGTAGCTAAATGTTGTTAGCATGTTTTTGTAGCTAAATGTTGCTAGCAGGTTTTAGCATGTAGCTAGGGGAGGCTAGCATGTTTTAGCATGTAGCTATGCCTTGCTAGCATGTTGCTAGGTATTTTTAGCAGGTTTTAGCTAGTTGCTAGGGTGTTTAGGGAGAAAGAGGAATAAAGAGATAGGAGAGAGAGAGAGAGAGAGAGAGAGGAGGGTGGAAAAGTTAGAAAGAGTAGTTGAATTCTTTAAACATAATTATTATGTTCCTGTTTTATGATAATTATGTAACTTTTTTTCCAAGCAACATTTGTATTTTGTAAATTATTTCTTTGAACGAATATGAGCTACATTTGTACATTATTTCCGTTAGCTTTTTTAGCACAAGAATATGTGCCACTGAGTGGCCACTTTGCTACTAAGTTAGACACACCCCCTATTTCCAAAACCCTGCCCTACAAACAGTACGTTTACTAGCAAATTACATTTGTATTTTTTTGTGTAGCAAGCTGCAACTTTATCTGTCAATGATTATTGCATGTTTGAAGGAAGGGCAACAAATGTGGCGGTTAACACTTTAAGCTCCGAAGGTGTTTTTAAAGATTTCCTGTTTCAGTGGCGTACGAACTACTGAAAAATCACAAAAAACTTGAGCCAAAAATGTACTTATTTTTCTGATTTTACATTATATATCTGTGGGTGTAAATAAGGTGGCTCCGAAAAACTATTTTGGTTTTGTTCCCAATCGTATTAACTATCTGAGAAAAATGTGTTGATACGACAAAGCGATCAAAAGTTACAACATTAAAAAAATAATTGATCATAGTGTCCAAAAACATCTCCAAACAAATAAAAGATAATAATTGTACATAAGAACTAATTACACATGCAAACACAACAATGACTAAAGGTTTGCATAGCATGCAGACATGATTTTAGTCATGAGATTTCACAGAATGAGTTTCATTCTGTGTCATTTGAGTTATCATTGAGTCTGTGTCATGTATTTGGCACCATCTCCTGGTGGTCATATGTAACATTGTGCTTCATGTGGATTATCTAATGATCTGTACATCTGATTATCTTGTGTGTGGACTCGTTTGACAGATAATCACCTCCTTTAAATAATGATATGTGATACTTTATGTTCCGTGTATTTTTCCTGAAGTAATAAGCAGAAACGTGGCATATAAGCAACACCAACATACTTGTCAAAAACATATATTTAGCTATTACTCGCTATGTTTTTGTCTGTGAGTAAAACTAATAATCTCGTTGTATTTTACTCTTCAAGAGCTTTACAACTCTTTTTTTTTCAGAAATCAGGGTCTGAACTATTTATTTATAAAAATCTTTTAATGGCACATTGGGGGCTACATTGCATCTGATTGTGTTTATTAAAGGATTTATTTAATTTGCCAGTGAAACCTGTTTAAACCTTTATCTATTTTGACATTAGCACGTACCCATTATTTAAAGACTCCAGAGCTGAATGAAAGGAAGGTTTCCAGACACATGTCCTCTAGGTATAAAGTGGATTGTCAATGGGGATTCTCTAGGGGAAGTCCTTTTTAGGCTTGGCAGGTGGTAACATAGGTTCCTTGGAGCGTGCACAATCTTTAACAGGAAATCAATATGGCCTTTGAAAGACTGAACCCTCAATATTAACCTGAAGTCTGGGTAACTGTGATCTTGCCAATAGGACGCTTTTCTGGATCAATAACCTTTGATGGCCCTGGAACGACATTCTTGTCAAACACACAGTCCTACCACTATCCCGTATCACAACCTTAATCACAATAACTAGTGGTGAAATATTTCACCACTGAATGCTTTATTGACCAATCAGAATCAAGCATTCAAAAACCATGTAATAAGAAAGTAAATCAATCAAGAAGCTCATTTTATCCTGCACAATAACATTCCTGTAAACCTATCTCTATCTATCTCTCCATCCATCCGTGACTCACTCTTTCTATCATCCATCCATCCATCCATCCATCATCTACTGTCTCTATCTATCACTCTGACTCTTTCCATCCATTCATCACTCTTTTTATCTATATATACTTTCATCCATCACATTATCTGACTCTTTCCATCCATCCATCCATCTATCACCCTATCATCCATCACTTTTTCTATGTATCCATCACTCTATCATCCATCTTTCAATCACTTTTTCTATTCATCCTCTTCAGTTCATCCATCCATATTCCATCCATCACTCTATCCATCTATCCATCCAACATAATCTCTATCCATCTCTCCATCACTCTTTCCTTCCATCCATGTTTTTTTTATCCATCCACCATCTATGACTTTTTATCCATCCATTCATCACTCTTTCTCTCCATCTATCATCACTCTATCCATCCATCCATCACTCTATCCATTCATTCATCACTCTTTCTCTCCATCTATCATCACTCTATCCATCCATCCATCACTCTATCCATCCATTCATCACACTTTCTCTCCATCTATCATCACTGTCCATCCATCCATCACTCTGTCCATCCATCCATCACTCTTTCCATTCATTCATCACTCTATCCATTCATTCATCCCTCTTTCTATCCATCCATCACTCTATCCATCCATTCATCACTCTTTCCATCCATCACTCTTTCTATCCATCCATTCATCACTATCCATCCATTCATCCCTCTTTCTATCCATCCATCACTCTATCCATTCATTCATCACTCTTTCTATACATCTATTCATCACTCTATCCATCCATTCATCACTCTTTCTATCCATCTATTCATCACTCTATCCATCCATTCATCACTCTTTCCTTCCATCACTCTTTCTATCCA
Organism: Moxostoma hubbsi; assembly: GCA_032164185.1. Taxonomy (NCBI): domain Eukaryota; kingdom Metazoa; phylum Chordata; class Actinopteri; order Cypriniformes; family Catostomidae; genus Moxostoma; species Moxostoma hubbsi. Next base: position 1,329,582 of record JAVLUX010000035.1, read on the forward strand.
TCTATTCATCACTATCCATCCATTCATCACTCTTTCTATCCATCTATTTATCACTCTATCATCCATTCATCACTCTTTCAATCCATCCATCCATCCATCACTGTTTCTATCCACCTATCTATGACTTTTTATCCATCCATCTTAACTCTTTCCATCATCCATCACTCTTTCTATTCAACTATCCATCCAACATAATCTCTATCCATCTCTCCATCACTCTTTCTCTCCATCTATCATCACTCTGTCCATCCATTCATCACTCTATCCATCCATCACTCTTTCCATCCATTCATCACTCTTTCAATCCATCCATTCATCACTCTTTCTATCCATCTATCATCACTCTATCCATCCATTCATCAGTCTATCTATCCATTCATCCCTCTTTCTATCCATCCATCACTCTATCCATCCATTCATCGCTCTTTCTATCCATCCATTCATCCCTCTTTCTATCCATCCATCACTCTATCCATCCATTCATCACTCTTTCTATCATCTATCCATCACTCTTTCTATCCATCCATCCATCACTCTTTCTATCCATCCATCATCACTCTTTCTATCCATCCATCCATCACTCTATCCATCCATTCATCACTCTTTCTATCCATCTATTCATCACTCTATGCATCCATCATCACTCTATCCATCTATTCATCACTCTATCCATCCATTCATCACTTTCTATCCATCCATTCATCACTCTATCCATCCATTCATCACTTTCTATCCATCTATTCATCACTTTCTATCCATCCATTCATCACTTTCTATCCATTCATCACTCTTTCTATCATCCATCCATTGATCTATCCATCCATTCAAACCTCTTTATATCCATCCATCCATCACTCTATCCATCCATTCATCACTCTATCATCCATCCATTGATCTATCCATCCATCCATCCATCCATCCATCCCTCTTTCTATCCATCCATCACTCTGTCCATCATCTATCACTCTATCCATCATCACACTTTATATCATCCATCCATCAATCTATCCATCCATTCAAACCTCTTTCTATCCATTCATCACTTTCTATCCATCTATCTATCCAACACAATCTCTATCCATCTCTCCATGACTTTCCATCCATCCTTCACTCTTTCTGTACATCTATCCATCCATCCCTCTTTTTATCCATATATCTATCCAGTGTCTGTCTGTCAGCTAATGGATGAATCCTGAAAGCTCATCATGTGTATCGTGAAAGCAATAATAGTCCCTTGCATGTGGATAATAAATATTTTATTGACAAATAAGGCACGGCATGCAGTTCAGTGCATTAGAATGAACCAGCATCAGAGAGAGAGAGAGCGGAAAGTGTTGTTGTCTTCATGTCTCAGTGCGACGTGCTCATGTCAGGAGATTGAACTGATGTGGGACAGACGCAGCCTCCACCGTCAATGGATTACTCCTCGCATCCAAACTCTTCAGGGCGGGCATGACCGACAACTTATCCATCGGCAATTCTGATAGAGACAGAGACAGAATGAGTGTAGTTTTAAATCACTTGTTATGAGCAGATGTTGCCATTTTTTGCATTGTAAATTATTTCCTTATGTAGTTATAGAAATACCTGAACTTTGTGTCTACAGAACCAGATTCAACACTCAGAAAGACGTTGACAAGCGTGTTTAATTGCAGCGTGGACGTGGCCGGAGAGTCTGAGTATATAAGCTCTCTAATGCTCTTAAAATCTCTTCTATTTTCAACAGGAAGAAGAGGATCTTTTGTTCAGGGATCACATGTCTATCCAGCAAAACCTTCATTAAAATAATACAGACCATTAAATCGGAGATAGAATCCATTGATAACTTTATAACGGCGAAGTTGAGCTAAAAGCAGACGTAACTCTGTTTTCACTTCAGTGACTTCATGGCACTCGAGTTAAAATTAGAATAACTGCAGATACAGACCCAAGACTGGTTTCTCCCAAACCAGTAATTATGTCTCATGTGCTACTGTGGTTTTAAACCTTTTGTTTGACACTTTAATGCATATGTGGCAGGGCGGAGGGCGGGCCGGGTCATTTTGTGTATCCACAAAAACGTAGAGAAAAATATGCTTTCAAATTAAAACATTAGTGTGGAAGTAGCCTTAAGGGTTAACTGATGAATCACAAACACTTTCAGAAACTGCCTTAATAATACAATAATTCAAAGTAATGTCCAGCTTCGTCCAATCACGGCCAACCATGTTCAAATAAAATGATCCATTATAAATGGTGACTCTATGTACTGATGATCATCGTCCCATGTGTGTCAAACATGTTGATCCAAACATCATCTGCAGCCTGAAACTGAACTTTTGATCAGATTTTAGGAGTGAACGCACTTAACTGCATAGAGAGCTATAGGATGCTCCCTTGCTCCCTATTTAGTGCATGACTTAACCTCCAGTGTGCTGTCTGTCTGCACTGGTCTCAGAACAGTTATAGGAGAGATATAGAATGCTCCCTTGCTCCCTATTTAGTGCATGACTTAACCTCCAGTGTGCTGTCTGTCTGCACTGGTCTCAGAACAGTTATAGGAGAGATATAGGATGCTCCCTTGCTCCCTATTTAGTGCATGACTTAACCTCAAGTGTGCTGTCTGTCTGCACTGGTCTCAGAACAGTTATAGGAGAGCTATAGGATGCTCCCTTGCTCCCTATTTAGTGCATGACTTAACCTCCAGTGTGCTGTCTGTCTGCACTGGTCTCAGAACAGTTATAGGAGAGATATAGGATGCTCCCTTGCTCCCTATTTAGTGCATGACTTAACCTCAAGTGTGCTGTCTGTCTGCACTGGTCTCAGAACAGTTATAGGAGAGATATAGGATGCTCCCTTGCTCCCTATTTAGTGCATGACTTAACCTCAAGTGTGCTGTCTGTCTGCACTGGTCTCAGAACAGTTATAGGAGAGATATAGGATGCTCCCTTGCTCCCTATTTAGTGCATTACTTAACCTCCAGTGTGCTGTCTGACTGCACTGGTCTCAGAACAGTTTGAAATGCATCTTATTTTCATCCTAACTCCATATAAAGCCTCTGAAAGACACATTTTACAGCTTTTGCATGAACTAATTTATTCTCAATGTGATAATGTGCATTAAATACGCATGAATGCATTTATTAATGTTAATGAATGGAACCGTATTGCACAGAGATAACAAAATGTATATTAAAATGAAGTGAAATGACCGACAGATGTGTTGGAGTGTTTATTCTACTTTGAAGGACGTCATGTTTATCAGCACGCTGACGCACGAAAGATGAACAGATTTTATAAAGCAGCATATCAAACGAAACTAGAGACTCGACTCTTAACACCCAAACAGGTTTCAGTGAAAAAACGTAAAGATATTTCATTCCAGAGGCACTTTGGTTGGCGCTGCATCTATAGGAGCGCTTCAAGGAAATCAATGTAGTGTTGTTGTGTCACGTGACTCGGTGTGCCAGAAGTTAACCCTTTAATGGCAGTCTAGAGTCTTGTGAACTGTATTCAATCGGTTTTATTCACTTATTATGCGTTGCATATCGCCTAGTCAAAATACAAGTCCACGCACGTGGGCGCGGGTTCGCACAACGTTAACTTTGTTCCTTTATGACCTTAGTGACATAGTAAACAACAGCACAAATATTAGTAAGTATTGGCCATTGACTTTTGTGAAAAATCCTCAGAAAAATATGTTTTTGACTATTGCGGAAATTTTTTTATATACATCACAGGTGTCAAACTCAGTTCCTGGAGGGCCACAGTCCAGCAGCGTTTAGCTCTAACCCTAATTAAACACACCTGAAGCATCTAATTGAGGTCTTCAGGAGTGCTTGAAGATTACAAGGAGGCATTTTGGAGCAGGACTGGAACTAAACTCTGCAGGGATCCGGCCCTCCAGGAACTGAGTTTAACACTCATTGCAAAAGGGAGGATCTCAGCTTTCTAATGACACCTAGATTGCGCTTGTAGTCCACTCAGAGGCCGAGATATTCAATGAAATAATGAGGGTGTTGCTTGAACTGAACATTAGACTGAATGTCTATGGACGAGCACATCTGTGAGGGGTGAAATGTGTTAGAGCGCCACCTACAGTTCACATCTGTGTATTGTGATGGAATGCGTTAGAGCGCCACCTACAGTTCACATCTGTGTATTGTGATGGAATGCGTTAGAGCGCCACCTACATTTCACATCTGTGTAATGTGATGGAATGTGTTAGAGCGCCACCTACAGTTCACATCTGTGTATTGTGATGGAATGTGTTAGAGCGCCCCCTACAGTTCACATCTGTGTATTGTGATGGAATGTGTTAGAGCGCCACCTACAGTTCACATCTGTGTATTGTGATGGAGTGTGTTAGAGCGCCACCTACATTTCACATCTGTGTATTGTGATGGAATGTGTTAGAGCTCCACCTACAGTTCACATCTGTGTATTGTGATGGAATGTGTTAGAGCGCCACCTACATTTCACATCTGTGTATTGTGATGGAATGTGTTAGAGCGCCACCTACAGTTCACATCTGTATATTGTGATGGAATGTGTTAGAGCGCCACCTACAGTTCACATCTGTATATTGTGATGGAATGTGTTAGAGCGCCACCTACAGTTCACATCTGTGTATTGTGATGGAATGTGTTAGAGCGCCACCTACAGTTCACATCTGTGTATTGTGATGGAATGTGTTAGAGCGTCACCTACAGTTCACATCTGTGTATTGTGATGGAATGTGTTAGAGCGCCACCTACAGTTCACATCTGTGTATTGTGATGGAATGTGTTAGAGCGCCACCTACAGTTCACATCTGTGTATTGTGATGGAATGTGTTAGAGCGCCACCTACAGTTCACATCTGTGTATTGTGATGGAATGTGTTAGAGCGTCACCTACAGTTCACATCTGTGTATTGTGATGGAATGTGTTAGAGCGCCACCTACAGTTCACATCTGTGTATTGTGATGGAATGTGTTAGAGCGCCACCTACAGTTCACATCTGTGTATTGTGATGGAGTGTGTTAGAGCGCCACCTACAGTTCACATCTGTATATTGTGATGGAGTGTGTTAGAGCGCCACCTACAGTTCACATCTGTGTATTGTGATGGAGTGTGTTAGAGCGCCACCTACAGTTCACATCTGTGTATTGTGATGGAATGTGTTAGAGCGCCACCTACAGTTCACATCTGTGTATTGTGATGGAGTGTGTTAGAGCGCCACCTACAGTTCACATCTGTATATTGTGATGGAGTGTGTTAGAGCGCCACCTACATTTCACATCTGTATATTGTGATGGAGTGTGTTAGAGCGCCACCTACAGTTCACATCTGTGTATTGTGATGGAGTGTGTTAGAGCGCCACCTACAGTTCACATCTGTGTATTGTGATGGAATGTGTTAGAGCTCCACCTACAGTTCACATCTGTGTATTGTGATGGAATGTGTTAGAGCGCCACCTACAGTTCACATCTGTGTATTGTGATGGAATGTGTTAGAGCTCCACCTACAGTTCACATCTGTGTATTGTGATGGAGTGTGTTAGAGCGCCACCTACAGTTCACATCTGTGTATTGTGATGGAGTGTGTTAGAGCGCCACCTACAGTTCACATCTGTATATTGTGATGGAATGTGTTAGAGCGCCACCTACAGTTCACATCTGTGTATTGTGATGGAGTGTGTTAGAGCGCCACCTACAGTTCACATCTGTATATTGTGATGGAATGTGTTAGAGCGCCACCTACAGTTCACATCTGTGTATTGTGATGGAATGTGTTAGAGCGCCCCCTACAGTTCACATCTGTGTATTGTGATGGAATGTGTTAGAGCGCCACCTACAGTTCACATCTGTGTATTGTGATGGAATGTGTTAGAGCGCCACCTACAGTTCACATCTGTATATTGTGATGGAATGTTCTAGAGAAAAAAAACTTTTTCTAGCTCTTACTGCCACCTAGTGGACTACAATGAGACGTTTCAAAGTGAGATAGAGCGAACAGAACCAGAATGACAAGCTTACAAAGTTAGGACAACAACAACAAAAAGTTCTATTCATCACAAGATTATAAACACACACAATATTATCACTATTATTTATGGATGGAGTTGGGAAGGTCATTCCACCAATGCCATATGATGAAACTGAAAGTCCGGGAAAGTGTTTTGGTGCCTCTTTGTGTTGGTACAACAAGGCGACGCTCATTAGCCAACCGCGGGCTTCTAGTGGGTGCGTAGCTCTGCATAAATGATTTTAGGTATGCTGGATTAGATCCAGTGACTGTTTTGTATGCAGCATCAGAGCCTTGAATTTAATACGTGCATCAACCGGCAGCCAGTGGAGAGAGACAAAGAGTGGTGTAACATGTGCTCTCTTTGGTTCATTAAAGACCAGACGTGCTGCTGCATTCTGGATCATTTGCAGGAGTCTAATGATCGTATGCCAATCAAATGTCGTCGTTTCATGGACTGATATTTGTTTCTGGTCAGAGATGTTGTGGACTGTCTAACGTGAATAATTCATACAGCAGGTAGAATTGGCTGGCTTTGATTTTTATTGTCAATAATAAATAGTAGTCAAGTGGGCGTCCATAATAAATCATGATTACTTTGGGACAAACTTTGACATTTTTTTTCTCTGCCATCTTTCTGATGCAAGTCTTTTGTGTTTCTCTGGCACTCGCTCGGATGAGTTTTTGAGTGTCAGGCGGCACAAAATGTCTTGCTTCATTCGCCTGCAGAACTTTCCATTACTTTGATGCGCTACTGAATGTCTCTTTCCTACAAGTCCATTTCTGCTGGCTTTACAATCTGAAATAGCACTCTACATACATGAAACGTCTGAAGGATCTTTGTGACTGTAGCGCAGAGACAAGGGTCAAAGTTGGCCTGCGATGACCTTTGATTTGGCCGCCTTGACCTATGTGACAAGAATGGGGGAAAAAAATGCCAACAGATACAATCAATAAACTTGTTTTTACTACTAAAACTTTTCAGAAATGAATTTCAGGCCCTGAGTTTGTTATAATGCAATGTTATCGTCAATCACGTTTGATTTTTGGCCCTTCGTGGGAAAGAGTTTGGGCACCTCTGCTCTGGATTTTCTCCCAATTCGGAACGCCCAATTCCCAATGCGCTCCCAAGTCCTCGTGGTGGCGTAGTGCCTCGTCTCAATCCCGGGGGGTGGAGGACGAATCTCAGTTGCCTCCACGTCTGAGACCGTCAATCCGCGCATCTCATCACGTGACTTGTTGAGTGCGTTACCGTGGAGACGTAGGGTGTGTGGAGGCTTCAATATATACCTGATTAGACTATTTATTTTGCTATCCTAACGATACACGATTATATGGTTAGTTGCATATTATTATGTACACTTAGCATTGTTTTTCCTGGCTGTCTGTGAACATATCCTAACCTTCAGATTTTAAGGCTTCGTCTCGCCAACTTTCAAGGTTTTGACGAACTCTCTCGGTCTAGTTACCTGTGATCTGGTTCCCTTCGACGCTGATGTCCTCGAGGCTGCTCACGTCCATCAGTCGATCAGGGAAAACCGACAGCCTGTTTTTGGAGAGGTTGATTCTGATCAAGTGCTGCATTTCACCAACCGCCTCCGGCAGCGTGGTGAGGATGTTACCCTGCAGATCCAACTCTACAGGTACAGAAAAAAAGTCAAGATGTTTGCAGTAGATATATCAGTCGATAGGACTGTGTGAGAGCAAAAGAAACACGGGAGACATCTGTCATCATCTACTCACCTTCATGTTGTTCCAAACTTTTCTGACTTTCATGGGACACAAAAGGAGAGCAGAATGTTAGTCTCGGTTACCATTCACTATACAATGAAAGCGAATGGTGACGGCGTTACCTGGGTCAAATAAGGTTGTTCGAGGTGATAAAAATGAGAAAATCTTTAAATAATTGCAATTTCTACAAACAAGTTTTTATTTAATTACTTTAAAATGTCATGTGGTGTAACCATTAATTAAAAGGTATTAAAATACTTAATTTGCACCTTGAATACATGAACAAAATGGGCCATTTTTTTTTTTTTTATCGTATGTTTTTGTCAACATAAACAATTAAATGGCTACCTACATGTCGGTTACACCACATGACTTTAATTTGGTGGACATATTTTATTTTTAAAAGATTAATAATGATTAACTAAATTGTTTCAATGCTCTTTTTTTATATTAATAATATTATTAATAAGTAGAATTAATAATATTAATAATATTATTAGAGGTAGACCGATATATCGGTTTTACCGATGAATCAGTGCCGATAGTTGCTTTTTGGGAATATCGGTTATCGCCAAAAATAGATGCCGATTGTTGCCGATAGTTTTTACATCATTTTGTAATTTCAAAATAAGAGTCCCCGGTGTGTTTCGGGCTTGTTTATCCATAAAAGTCACGCATTACGCAACAAATTTTCTCTTTTATTTTGGCTATTATATTACAAAAAGAATTTAAAAACTATCAGCCGATTAATCGGTTATCGGCCTTTACCACCACCATACTATCGGTATAGGCAAAATGCATTATCGGTCGACCTCTAAAGATTATCCTGCACTACTCATGCCGACATATATTTTTTCAATATTTTGAGCTTTTAACGCGATTTAAAAATATACCAAAAAAAATGTTTATCATAGTAGAGATGTAAGTCGTTGTTTTGTTTGGAATGCATTTTTTTTTATCTTTGAATAACAAAATATCTGGACACAAAAAATTTAAAATAATTGCATCACGTCACTGACCCATCTAACATTCTGTCAAAAATGTCACTTTGTTTTGTCCGCAGAAGAAAGCGCATTCGAACACTGGTTCGAAACGACATGAGGGTGAGTAAATGATGACAGAATTCCCATTTTTGGGTGAGCTATCCCTTTAAAAGTGAATAACTCTCTTATTAGAGGAACTTGGCAACAGTCTTACCTGTTAACTGTGTAAAAGTGCGGAAGAACTTGAGGCTCAAGGACTTAAGCTGGTTGTTGGCGAGGGAGATTTTGTGGATGTTTTCTGTGCAACTACGCAGCATTTTAAAGACGCCGTCTGGGAAACTAACAAGGCCGCAGTCAGACAAATCTAAACCGGGGGAAAACAAAACAGTGTTGATGCAGATTGAATGGATGAGGAGTCTAATTAAGAGATTGTGTTGCTTAAAGAGCCGTCGTCCCCTCTGAATATCAACAAGCTCCCATTGTGCAATCACTCCCGAAATCGCGCCAAACACCATCAAAATGATGGGCAGAAATAAATACAGTAATTTAAAGCCACTTGATCTGTGCGTGTGTATAATCAAAAATGTTTGGTTTCACAATGTCACTGATTGTAATGTTAGTTTACTTCTCTCTTGCTCTTAAATGGGTTATTCCAGGGGCATTGTTTCCAGGGGGGATGGGTAACCCCCTCAATAACACCCCCCCCAATAATCAAAACAAGCAAGTACTGCCCCCCCCCCCCCCCCCCCCCTTCACACCGCAACCCCCCACTCAATGTTCAAGCCAAACCTACGCCCTTGGTTGACACGATGATGTTTAAGGCAAATGACGTGATAAATCGGTAAATGGTGAAAATCAACGTGGTTGATGCGGGCCCCTCAGTGCAACAGCGCCATCTGTTGAGCAGGACAGTCTACAGCCGGACTGAACTTCAAAGAGATGTTTCAAGCAGGTTTCCCGCCCTTTTCGACCGGTGAACTTCCATGACCTTTCCAATCGTTTATGATCACTGGATATGGATTTCAAAACCATTTGAGTGATGTCACTTCTAGATGAAATCCTGTCTATTAGAGTCGAGTGCATCCAGACTTTTTAGCAGAGACGGGACACTTCTATTATAACGAATGGGAGAAATTGGAACGCACAACGGACAATGGATGGAGAAAGGAAGTCCCGCCTAACAGGTATAAATTAGCCTGTCAATCAACTTGAGAGCATGCATATGCATTAGCTATACAAGCCAGGAAAATTAGCATTTTTGTATTATATGTTATAGTAATATGAGGTAAAGAAGCACAATTGTCATCAGATTTGACAGAATGTTCTTTGATCGTAATCTTGACTAACCGATTTGGAGATTTTAGCATTTCCCAATTCAAGTAGATAGAAGCTGCACTTTCATGACTGGAAATAGCCTCCCGAGAGCGTTACAAAGATGACCGCCAGTGGACCGACTTGCTAGAAAGACTTCGGATACACCTAGAAAAGATTATATTACGGATTTTAAGAGTTTATTCATTTCGGAGGGGCCTGGGTAGCTTTAGCGAGTACTGACGCTGACTATCACCGCTGGAGTCACGAGTTTGAATTCAGGGCGTGCTGAGTGCCCAGTCAGGTCTCTTTAGCAACCAAATTGGCCCGGTTGCTAGGGAGGGTAGAGTCACATGGGGTAACCAAATTGGCCCGGTTGCTATGGAGGGTAGAGTCACATGGGGTAACCAAATTGTCCTAGTTGCTAGGGAGGGTAGAGTCACATGGGGTAAACAAATTGGCCCGGTTGCTAGGGAGGGCAGAGTCACATGGGGTAACCAAATTGGCCCGGTTGCTAGGGAGGGTAGAGTCACATGGGGTAACCAAATTGTCCTAGTTGCTAGGGAGGGTAGAGTCACATGGGGTAACCAAATTGGCCCGGTTGCTATGGAGGGTAGAGTCACATGGGGTAACCAAATTGTCCTAGTTGCTAGGGAGGGTAGAGTCACATGGGGTAAACAAATTGGCCCGGTTGCTAGGGAGGGCAGAGTCACATGGGGTAACCAAATTGGCCCGGTTGCTAGGGAGGGTAGAGTCACATGGGGTAAACAAATTGGCCCGGTTGCTAGGGAGGGCAGAGTCACATGGGGTAACCAAATTGGCCCGGTTGCTAGGGAGTGTAGAGTCACATGGGGTAACCAAATTGTCCTAGTTGCTAGTGAGGGTAGAGTCACATGGGGTAACCAAATTGTCCCAGTTGCTAGGGATGGTAGAGTCACATGGGGTAACCAAATTGTCCTAGTTGCTAGGGAGGGTAGAGTCACATGGGGTAACCAAATTGTCCTAGTTGCTAGGGAGGGTAGAGTCACATGGGGTAACCAAATTGTCCCAGTTGCTAGGGAGGGTAGAGTCACATGGGGTAACCAAATTGTCCTAGTTGCTAGGGAGGGCAGAGTCACATGGGGTAACCAAATTGTCCTAGTTGCTAGGGAGGGCAGAGTCACATGGGGTAACCAAATTGTCCCAGTTGCTAGGGATGGTAGAGTCACATGGGGTAACCAAATTGTCCTAGTTGCTAGGGAGGGCAGAGTCACATGGGGTAACCAAATTGGCCCGGTTGCTAGGGAGGGCAGAGTCACATGGGGTAACCAAATTGTCCTAGTTGCTAGGGAGGGTAGAGTCACATGGGGTAACCAAATTGGCCCAGTTGCTAGGGATGGTAGAGTCACATGGGGTAACCAAATTGTCCCAGTTGCTAGGGATGGTAGAGTCACATGGGGTAACCAAATTGTCCTAGTTGCTAGGGATGGTAGAGTCACATGGGGTAACCAAATTGGCCCAGTTGCTAGGGAGGGCAGAGTCACATGGGGTAACCAAATTGGCCCAGTTGCTAGGGAGGGTAGAGTCACATGGGGTAACCAAATTGTCCTGGTTGCTAGGGAGGGTAGAGTCACATGGGGTAACCAAATTGGCCTGGTTGCTAGGGAGGGTAGAGTCACATGGGGTAACCAAATTGGCCTGGTTGCTAGGGAGGGTAGAGTCACATGGGGTAACCAAATTGGCCCGGTTGCTAGGAAGGGCAGAGTCAAAATAAAACAAAATATGGTTTGTTTTATTTACTAGCAATGTTTTAGTGTTTCCTATGTTGTCATTTATTTATTTATTTTCAGTAGAAAATCTGTTATTAGAACAGTTAAAAACAGTTGTACTACTTAATGAAGTAAGCGCAAAGTACACTTGCATTTCTTACAAGTCAAACTTTGATTCACAACAACAAAAAGACGAGTACATCAGAGTCTAGTTTGAGAAACAGACCCCCTCGCGGGTCCCAAACTCCCGGCTTCAGTGCATTTCTGCATGTAGAGGACTCTTTTGAAAAACACTGTATTTATTTAAATAGAAATAGTCATTGTAACATTAGAAATGTCTTTTAATGCATCCTCTGTGAACAAAAGCATCCATTTCTGTCAAAAACACACATTTTTTTTAGTGTACTAAAACATTCATCCTGGTTATAGAGCGTAAACATCATCTGGCATTCACCTAACAAGTCTGTGCCATCCTCCATGGTGGCGTTTACCCTCCTGGCGACTTTTGCGACGGCCTCCGCCATCCTGCGATGTTCAGGTGAAATCTGAGGAGTGATTGGTGTATTGAGTGGCGGCTGTAACTCATGCACAGGTCAGATCCTGCCAAAGCGCACAGACATGCAGTGACATCATGAACCTCTCTGAGGTCATCAACACATGTTCATGAAGTACATAATGTCTATTTCAACACATGCATTATAGAGTATATTTCCATTATAGAATGCCAATTTTATTCACAGGGAAACTTCTATAACCTCATCAACCCAGCACATGTATAAACCTCTTTGCATAATACCTGTCACGATTCACCGTTGTCCTCCCTGTGTTCTCCCCGTCATCTGTTCCCCATGGACTACACTTCCCATCATCCCTTGCTCTGATCACCTCCAGCTGTTTCCCATTGTTCCTCACCTGTGTTTCATTTCATCATTACCCTTTGTGTATTAAAACCCTGTTGTTCGATCATTCGTGGTCAGTTGTTCCGTAAAATGAAACACAGGTGAGGAACAATGGGAAACAGCTGGAGGTGATCAGAGCAAGGGATGATGGGAAGTGTAGTCCATGGGGAATGATATAATGCCATATAGCCCAATATAATTTAATTATAGCAACTGAAATGTAAACGTATACAATTTTAACTCACTTTTACCTGATTCAGTTAAAATAATATGTATAAAAAATTACCATTATCCATTTACAACGGAGAGGACAGGGTGGGAATTATTTTTTTAAATGTATTTGCGTTCCCTCGCAATACGTTGTGTCAGTAACTATATTTCAACCATGATATTTCTTAGCAAATCCATAGTTATAATACCGGAAAACAAGAGCTATGTTAATAAAAATAATAATTTTGTGGGTATCAAAGTTTTAATAATGCAAATACCATAGTTTATCTATGGGTTTACTATAGTAATATTGTGGTAACACTTTAAAATAAGGTTACATTCGTTAACATTAGTTAATGCACTATGAACTAACCATTAACTAACCATTAATTAACCATTAATTAACCATTAACAAAGTTGAATACATTCTGTATTGTGTTCATTGTTAGTTAATGATGTTTTAAATTAGTTTTTATTTGACGGAAACCATCGTTTTTACTATATGAACTAACCATTAATTAACCATTAACAAAGTTCAATACATTCTGTATTGTGTTCATTGTTAGTTAATGACATTTTTAATTAGTTTTTATTTGACGGAAACCATTGTTTTTACTATAGTAATATTGTCGTAACTATGAAAAGTAAGTTAAGTAACCATGTTTTTAATACAGTGTACTGTATCCATATTGTAACCATGGTTTTACTATAGATTTACCATGGTTAATTCACTACAAATGTTGCGGTATTTGTAGTAAAAATCGAAATAACCGCATAATTATGTTGTTTGTTTTTTTTACCCATAGTTTTTGATTTGCTGCATTATTACTATGGTTTTACTGCAAATATCAAGTTACTGTAAAATATGGTTACTGTAGTAAAACCATAGTAAATTAATTGCAAGTAAACGCAAAACTATTCAAAATAAAAACATTCCCGCCCTTTTCTCTCAAGGGCTCTGTAATTATTCATGTTATCCAATAATACTGCTTATAATACTATAATAATGTTACTCTAAAAAAAAGTAACTAATTACTAACTACTAATTACATCTTCAACAGTGTAGATTACTGTACTAATTACTCGGTATGAAAAGTAATTGCATTACTTATTACTTTCTAAAACCATGATCAACCTCGACCAGATGAAAAATACAAGGATATTCTTTCAAATAAATCTAATAAATTATTCATGAACTGGCCAAAGAATTTAAAGGGGCGGCGTTAAATTAGAAAACATATTTTTAACATTAGCCGTTAACTTTTGATTTTAAATTAACTATTGTTTTATGTAGAATTGTTCTAGAGTCTATACAGTATTTAACGCAATTACATCAAAAGTAACTGTAATTAAATTACTGAAAAAATAAAAGTAATCCCTTACTTTACTTTCCCCCAATGAAAAGTTATTGAATAACAGTAATTAATTACTTAATAATGCATTACACCCAACACTGCTCATAATATGATGAATATTATAAGTGTTTTCATTAGAATAAGCAAAGCATTCTCTTGCTGAAACTTGTCTGACAGACCAACACAGACAGCTGAAGAGATAAATATAGAAACACAGAAGTTATTCATAGAACCAGTATTAATGCATCTGAACGAATTATCAAACATTATCTAATTTGAATTATCAAACGATGTAAGATAAGAGATATTAAGATGGTTTAAGGCCTGCAGGATTATTAAACACTTTACGAATTGTTTAATACCGCATTCGTAAGCATGCGTATGACGTCATGCCATTCATTCGTAACTAAACAACGAAAAGCATGCAACTACTCGTATTTAAAGCTGTAAAGTGCAGCAGACAGCTGTATATCTTACATTCAAACCATGCGATGCTGTCTCACCGTCTCCATTCACCGCACAGATTACTTTATTTGTGTGATCACTATGTAGTGTGTAGTCGACATGTGCGCGGATTCCGCGCGCGATTGTCGTGATTTTGCCACGACTGTCGCAAAAACACATTGTGAATTACTTGACGGCAGCTCGGAAAAGACGGAAAAAGTGTAAAAACTTGTAAACAACCCTAAATTTTATAATTACAGATACATACCATAATAATACATTTTAAGAAGCTCTTTTAACTGTTATACTAATCCTCCATATAAAACAAAATTGTTTAAACATTTGAAACGGCAAAGCGTTTGTACCGTACCATCCAAATATATTAATATTTGTAATAATATAAATAATTCTCAAGATCATTAATAGATACTCTCCAGGCCTTGGAAGCCTTTGTATATTGTTCTTTCAGAAATGCAAAAATAAACATGTTTGAAAAATCTTAATACAATTATTTACATTTGATACATGACAATTTGTATACTTCATCATTGAAACTTCTATATTAAGTTATTGCTTTGTTTATATTTTAATATATTCTTGCTTGAAAACTTTTAACCATTTAAGTTTTTGTAAATTGTAATATATTATCGTTTTTTAAAAATTGCCGTTACAGTGAGGCACTTACAATGGAAGTCAATGGGGTCAATCTGTAAACTTGTCAAAGTATAGACACAAGAAATAAACAATATGTGTGTTGATATGATTTTAGTGTGATAAAATCGATTACTAACCGCATCTGTGTAAAGTTGCATCCAATTTTACATCGGTGACAAATAACTAGAAATTCATCCACCTATCGGTAATCCATCGCAAAAAAACGATGATATAAACAACTTAACAGCTCAAATAATACACTGGTTTTAACAGAAGAATTAAAGTAAGTGATTGTATAAAATGAGTAGTCACATTTCTGCCTTTAAACCCTCCAAAAATGGACCCCATTGACTTCCATTGTAAATGTCTCACTGTTAAACAGAGTTTCACTTTTTCTTTTTTTTTAGCCCATAAATATTTCAGTCCCAGTCTCTATCTTGTTATACCAGCTGAGAGTTGAAAGCACATCGTACATACCCCTACTCTCCTGTGTTTGCTGTGGTCTACAGGCGTTCTTCTGCTAAACTGCTTAATAAGCTGCCATTCTGGAACATCCGTGACAGGTCATGACTGCAGTGGCTTTACTGTGGGACAACAGAAGTGATTGTGTTTTACCCATGACCCCTTGTGACCCCCCCATAGTGGACACAGACAGAGCTCTATTTGAACCTACAAGCCCATAGTCTAGAAATCATGCTGGCATTGCTGAATTGTTTTCTGAGGATGATGCTGTATGCATGTAGTCACTTCACACATTAATCTTTCCTTGTGTAAAATATGGAATTATATAATAGTCCAGTTGCCATGGGAACCATAAGGGTTATAACAATGCTTTATTAAAAAATGTCTTTGACTGTAATGCTACAATACAAGTCATGAAAAGATAAATAATCTCACTAGCCTCAGTGGTATCTAGTCTCTAATTTGTTTATGCTGTGTAGAGTATTGAGAAAAACCTCAATATCTTGTCACTCAAATTATTCTCTTTCAGTAGCACTCAAGCATCAGAATAAGATTGTCGTTCTTTCTGTAGTGAAGTCATGTCAGGCCAAAAGTGTTTTGAATGGACAATACTAATATTAATGTCTAATGTTAATTGTATTAAACGGTTAGTGAAATGAACTTGACAAACAGATTTATTCTAAAGTTCTCTTTCATGGCCTTAAAGGTGCTGTAAGCAATTTTGGCCATTCTAGAATTTCCACAAGCTGAGCTGTTGGGATAGCCACGCCCCCTCTGTCCAAAACCACGCCCTCCAAAGATACCAAATGAGGTTTGAGACTGACATCCAGCAGGAGCGGTTTTGAAAAACAACAGCGGCAAAACAGCGCCCTCATCTGGCAACTGTTATGAACAACATGGCATAAAAATGGCATTAAGCCTCAATATTTTGCTGCAACTGCAACACTATGAGAACATGCAAAATGATTGACAGGAGCCCGTGGACACTTTTTTTGTTTATCAACCTACCTACCTGTCTGTCTGTCTGTCTATCTATCTATATATCAACCTACCTACCTACCTGTCTGTCTGTCTATCTATCAACCTACCTACCTACCTGTCTGTCTGTCTATCTATCTATCAACCTACCTACCTACCTGTCTGTCTGTCTATCTATCTATCAACCTACCTACCTGTCTGTCTATCTATCTATCAACCTACCTGTCTGTCTGTCTATCTATTTATCTATCAACCTACCTACCTGTCTATCAATCTGTCTGTCTGTCTTTCTATCTATCTATCTATCTATCTATCTATCTATCTATCTATCTATCTATCTATCTATCTATCTATCAACCTACCTGTCTGTCTGTCTATCTATCAACATACCTACCTCTCTGTCTGTCTGTCTATCTATCTATCTATCAACCTACCTACCTACCTGTCTGTCTGTCTGTCTATCTATCAACATACCTACCTCTCTGTCTGTCTGTCTGTTTTGTTATCAACCTACCTTCCTGTCTGTCTGTCTATCTATCAACATACCTACCTCTCTGTCTGTCTGTCTGTCTATCTATCAACATACCTACCTGTCCGTCTGTCTGTCTGTTTGTCTATCAACCTACCTACCTGTCTATCTATCTGTCTGTCTGTCTATCTATATATCAACTTACCTACCTATATGTGTAACTGTCTATCAACCTACCTACCTGTCTGTCTGTCTGTCTATCTATCTATCTATCTTACCTACCTGTCTATCTATCTGTCTGTCTGTCTATCAGCCTACCTACCTACCTGTCTATCTATCTGTCTGCCTATCTATATATCAACTTACCTACCTATATGTCTGTCTGTCTGTCTGTCTATCTATTAACCTACCTACCTGTCTATCTATCTATCTGTCTGTCTATTTATCAACCTACCTACCTGTCTGTCTATCTGTCTGTCTGTCTATCTATATATCAACTTACCTACCTATATGTGTAACTGTCTATCAACCTACCTACCTGTCTGTCTGTCTGTCTATCTATCTATCTATCTTACCTACCTGTCTATCTATCTGTCTGTCTGTCTATCAGCCTACCTACCTACCTGTCTATCTATCTGTCTGCCTATCTATATATCAACTTACCTACCTATATGTCTGTCTGTCTGTCTGTCTATCTATTAACCTACCTACCTGTCTATCTATCTATCTGTCTGTCTATTTATCAACCTACCTACCTGTCTGTCTGTCTGTCTGTTTATCAACCTACCTACCTGTCTGTCTGTCTGTCTATCAACCTACCTGTCTGTCTGTCTGTCTATCTATATATCAACCTACCTACCTGTCTATCTGTCTGTCTATCTATATATCAACCTACCTACCTGTCTGTCTGTCTGTCTATCTATATATCAACCTACCTACCTGTCTGTCTGTCTGTCTATCTATCAACCTACCTACCTGTCTCTCTATCTGTCTGTCTATCTATCAACCTACCTGTCTGTCTGTCTGTCTATCTATATATCAACCTACCTGTCTGTCTATCTGTCTGTCTATCTATATATCAACCTACCTACCTGTCTGTCTATCTGTCTGTCTGTCTATATATCAACTTACCTACCTATATGTCTGTCTGTCTGTCTGTCTATCTATATATCAACCTACCTACCTACCTGTCTGTCTGTCTATCTATCAACCTACCTACCTACCTGTCTGTCTGTCTATCTATCAACCTACCTACCTGTCTGTCTGTCTATCTATCAACCTACCTACCTACCTGTCTGTCTGTCTATCTATCTATCAACCTACCTACCTGTCTGTCTATCTATTTATCTATCAACCTACCTACCTGTCTATCAATCTGTCTGTCTGTCTTTCTATCTATCTATCTATCTATCTATCTATCTATCTATCTATCTATCTATCTATCTATCTATCTATCTATCTATCTATCTATCAACCTACCTGTCTGTCTGTCTATCTATCAACATACCTACCTCTCTGTCTGTCTGTCTGTCTATCTATCTATCAACCTACCTACCTACCTGTCTGTCTATCTATCTATCAACCTACCTGTCTGTCTGTCTATCTATTTATCTATCAACCTACCTACCTGTCTATCAATCTGTCTGTCTGTCTTTCTATCTATCTATCTATCTATCTATCTATCTATCTATCTATCTATCTATCTATCTATCTATCAACCTACCTGTCTGTCTGTCTATCTATCAACATACCTACCTCTCTGTCTGTCTGTCTATCTATCTATCTATCAACCTACCTACCTACCTGTCTGTCTGTCTATCTATCAACATACCTACCTCTCTGTCTGTCTGTCTGGTTTGTTATCAACCTACCTTCCTGTCTGTCTGTCTATCTATCAACATACCTACCTCTCTGTCTGTCTGTCTGTCTATCTATCAACATACCTACCTGTCCGTCTGTCTGTCTGTTTGTCTATCAACCTACCTACCTGTCTATCTATCTGTCTGTCTGTCTATCTATATATCAACTTACCTACCTATATGTGTAACTGTCTATCAACCTACCTACCTGTCTGTCTGTCTGTCTATCTATCTATCTATCAACCTACCTACCTGTCTATCTATCTGTCTGTCTGTCTATCAGCCTACCTACCTGTCTATCTATCTGTCTGCCTATCTATATATCAACTTACCTACCTATATGTCTGTCTGTCTGTCTGTCTATCTATTAACCTACCTACCTGTCTATCTATCTATCTGTCTGTCTATTTATCAACCTACTTACCTGTCTGTCTGTCTGTCTGTTTATCAACCTACCTACCTGTCTGTCTGTCTGTCTATCAACCTACCTGTCTGTCTGTCTGTCTATCTATATATCAACCTACCTACCTGTCTATCTGTCTGTCTATCTATATATCAACCTACCTACCTGTCTGTCTGTCTGTCTATCTATCAACCTACCTACCTGTCTCTCTATCTGTCTGTCTATCTATCAACCTACCTGTCTGTCTGTCTGTCTATCTATATATCAACCTACCTACCTGTCTATCTGTCTGTCTATCTATATATCAACCTACCTACCTGTCTGTCTGTCTGTCTATCTATCAACCTACCTACCTGTCTCTCTATCTGTCTGTCTATCTATCAACCTACCTGTCTGTCTGTCTGTCTATCTATATATCAACCTACCTACCTGTCTATCTGTCTGTCTATCTATATATCAACCTACCTACCTGTCTGTCTATCTGTCTGTCTGTCTATATATCAACTTACCTACCTATATGTCTGTCTGTCTATCTATATATCAACCTACCTACCTACCTGTCTGTCTGTCTATCTATCAACCTACCTACCTACCTGTCTGTCTGTCTATCTATCAACCTACCTACCTGTCTGTCTGTCTATCTATCAACCTACCTACCTACCTGTCTGTCTGTCTATCTTTCTATCAACCTACCTACCTGTCTGTCTATCTATTTATCTATCAACCTACCTATCTGTCTATCAATCTGTCTGTCTGTCTTTCTATCTATCTATCTATCTATCTATCTATCTATCAACCTACCTGTCTGTCTGTCTATCTATCAACATACCTACCTCTCTGTCTGTCTGTCTGTCTATCTATCTATCAACCTACCTACCTACCTGTCTGTCTGTCTATCTATCAACATACCTACCTCTCTGTCTGTCTGTCTGTCTATCTATCAACATACCTACCTGTCCGTCTGTCTGTCTGTTTGTCTATCAACCTACCTACCTGTCTATCTATCTGTCTGTCTGTCTATCTATATATCAACTTACCTACCTATATGTGTATCTGTCTATCAACCTACCTACCTACCTACCTATCTGTCTGTCTGTCTGTCTATCTATCAACCTACCTACCTGTCTATCTATCTGTATGTCTGTCTATCAGCCTACCTACCTACCTGTCTGTCTATCTATCTGTCTGCCTATCTATATATCAACTTACCTACCTATATGACTGTCTGTCTGTCTGTCTATCAACCTACCTACCTGTCTGTCTGTCTAGCTATCTATCAACCTACCTGTCTATATGTCTGTCTGTCTATCGATCAACCTACCTACCTGTCTGTCTGTCTATCTATCAACCTACCTACCTACCTGTCTGTCTGTCTATCTATCTTATCAACCTACCTGTCTGTCTGTCTATCTATTTATCTATCAACCTACCTACCTGTCTATCAATCTGTCTGTCTGTCTTTCTATCTATCTATCTATCTATCTATCTATCTATCTATCTATCTATCTATCAACCTACCTGTCTGTCTGTCTATCTATCAACATACCTACCTCTCTGTCTGTCTGTCTGTCTATCTATCTATCAACCTACCTGTCTGTCTATCTATCAACATACCTACCTCTCTGTCTGTCTGTCTGTCTATCTATCAACATACCTACCTGTCCGTCTGTCTGTCTGTTTGTCTATCAACCTACCTACCTGTCTATCTATCTGTCTGTCTGTCTATCTATATATCAACTTACCTACCTATATGTGTATCTGTCTATCAACCTACGTACCTACCTACCTACCTGTCTATCTATCTGTCTGTCTGTCTGTCTATCTATATATCAACCTACCTACCTGTCTGTCTGTCTATCTATCAACCTACCTGTCTATCTGTCTGTCTATCTATATATCAACCTACCTACCTGTCTATCTGTCTGTCTGTCTGTCTATCTATATATCAACTTTTTTGTTTGCCATTTACAGTCTACAGCTGTCACAGAGACCGGTGAGATATCTCACGTCACTTATTTCAGATTATTAAAAATAAATATTCAAAAGAATATTCATCAACCAATCAATGATAACATTGTTTAAATTCCTTTGGGCAAATGTTTTTTTTATTTCTATTAGCAAAAATAACATTATCTGTCTGATTTCTATACACACACAAAAAAAAATCATATATTATATTTTCATAAATATCAAGGCTTTATTTCCATATTATTTACAATAAATATTTACATAAATCTTCCCACCACATACTGTACTTGCAAATACATAAACAGTGCTTGAGACCTTTAAAAATCAATTTAAACAATTATTATTACTGGTTATCATAGACTTGCATCCCGAAGGAAGGAGGAAAACATTTTCTTCACTTCAGGACAATCAAACGATCTGAATTTGGGACCCTAATACCTCATCAGGTAAGTGTTGTGTTTAAGCTCCTTTTGAAGTCCTTAAATGTTTGAAACGCATGTATGTGGATAATGATACTCTGGATGTATCCTCGACAAAACTGCCGCCAAGTGAGGCTCCTCCAGTATTGTCCGTACAGCAGCGTGTCAGGATGAGAGCTTTCAGGTGGATCTGTTGATGTCTGATCTCCAGTCGAAGCATCCAAGCGTTGATGAAACCCACGAGTCCATCAGAGGCAGCCGCACTTCTCCACGGCCATGTCTTCATGGTGTCGCAGGATTAGCTCTCCGTTCTCGAAATACAGCATGCTGAGAGGACGCATCTTTGTGGGCGCACAGCAGGCTGAAGGGACTCGGTTGGGATGGTAGTACTTCAGCAAACTCTGCAGGACGAGAACAACATGAAGAGAAAATGAGATTGGAAATGTCAAGCTGCTCCAAGACACAATATAATTTAGAGTTAATGCAGGTTGATTTTTCTATTATCAATCTATCTGTCTGTCTACCTATCAACCTGTCTGTCTGTCTATGTATCAACCTATCAACCTGTCTGTCTGTCTGTCTGTCTGTCTATGTATCAACCTGTCTGTCTGTCTGTCTACCTATCAACCTGTCTGTCTGTCTGTCTATCAACCTACCAACCTGTCTGTCTGTCTATCTCTATATCAACCTACCTACCTGTAGGTCTGTCTGTCTGCCTATCTATATGTCTGTCTGTCTGTCTGTCTATTTATATATCAACTTACCTACCTATATGTCTGTGTTTCAATCTGTCTATCAACCTACCTACCTAACTACCTGTCTGTCTATCAACCTACCTACCTGTCTGTCTGTCTATCTATCAACCTACCTACCTGCCTGTCTATCTATCTGTCTATCAACCTACCTACCTGTCTGTCTGTCTATCAACCTACCTACTTGTCTATATATCTGTCTATCTGTCTATCTATATATCAACTTACCTACCTGTCTGTCTGTCTGTCTATCTGTCTATCAACCTACCTACCTGTCTGTCTATCTATCTATTGATCTGTCTGTCTATTTATCTGTCCTATCTATATATCAACCTACCTGTCTGTCTGTCTGTCTATCTATATATCAACCTACCTGTCTGTCTATCTATATATCAACCTACCTACCTGTCTGTCTGTCTATCTATATATCAACCTACCTACCTGTCTGTCTATCTATATATCAACCTACCTGTCTGTCTGTCTATCTATCTATCTATCTATCTATATATCAACCTACCTACCTGTCTGTCTATCTATATATCAACCTACCTACCTGTCTGTCTATCTATATATCAACCTACCTACCTGTCTGTCTGTCTATCTATATATCAACCTACCTACCAGTCTGTTTGTCTATCTATATATCAACCTGTCTATCTATCTGTCTGTCTGTCTGTCTATCTATATATCAACCTACCAGTATGTCTGTCTGTCTGTCTATCTTTCTGTCTGTCTGTCTGTCTGTCTATCTTTCTGTCTGTCTGTCTGTCTGTCTGTCTATCTGTCTGTCTATCAACCTACCTACCTTTCTGTCTGTCTATCTACCTGTATGTCTGTCTATCTATCTTTCTATCAACCTACCTACCTGTCTGTCTGTCTATCTCTCTGTCTGTCTGTCTATCTTTCTATCAACCTACCTACCTGTCTGTCTGTATATGTACCTGTCTGTCTATCTATCTTTCTATCAACCTACCTACCTGTCTGTCTGTCTATCTATCTGTCTGTCTATCTATCTTTTGATCAACCTACCTACCTGTCTGTCTGTCTATCTATCTGTCTGTCTGTCTATCTTTCTATCAACCTACCTACCTGTCTGTCTGTATATGTACCTGTCTGTCTATCTATCTGTCTGTCTGTCTGTCTGTCTGTATAACCTTCAGTCCTCAAAACACTATTCTAACTGTGTACGGGAAACGAGAGCCTTACCTGCATGAAAGCGTGATTGGTGGGGTGCAGATCTTCGCCCAGAGGGTTCGTACAGGTTCCCTCGCACCTGTAAGCGTTGTACTTCTTAGGGAAAATGATCCAGGAGCTCCAGCCAATCTGATTGAAGTCCACTTGCATGTCGACTCTCTGACACATTGAGCTCATCTCGCCGGGACTCCTGCCCGCCTCTGGGTCCCTCACGGGCTGTCCTCTCCTGCCTCTCTTGCTCTTGTGTGTCCTCTCTCTCCGCACCTCCTTCCCTTCGGTGTTGAACAGAAACTTGGACTTCTCAGCTGTGTGAAGAAGACTCGCCTTGTCTTGCGTTCCCTGTTCCGGGACGGTGTGTGAGAATATCAGGAGCATGGCTCTGTGACGGATACCATCCGCGCATTCGGGCCCGTTTGGAAGAGTGTGTCTGCTGGACCTCAAAGCTCGTCTGGTCTCCCGGGGTCTCAACTCAGAGCGTTTCGGACCGACCCAGTCCAGCAGCAGACCCGTGATGTTGTAGACCCTCCAGTGATGGGATACGCTTTTGAGAGACGCTTCTGAAAGCACACCCAGAGACTGGTTCTCCAGGCAGACGTCATGCTGATGGCACGGGACGTCCTGGTGGTGTCTCATTTCCACCGTAACGTCCGTTTGATTCATGTCTCTGGGAACACGAATCCTCAACTCCGCAGATGTGATCTGTTGTTCAGACAGCACTGACGACAGGTCAAAGTTTGCGATGTAGTGTCCGCCTTCATTGGTCAAACCTAAAAGACAAAGATATTTTGCATATTTTGCATATCATTAGTGTCAGAAATCAACTTTTGCATTAAGGGAAATATTTGACCCCCGAATTTCCTATTTCCATATATTCGCCCAGTTAAAGCTGCGCCCCATCACATGTCTATTGACTCTTTTGCTGTTTATTTTCCTCCAGGGATGAAGGACTCTCGGTAGTGTACACACACTGAAGTAATGAGGTGATTTGTGACAGCTGAACACACACACTTTGATCCTCGTGTCCAGAGGAGTGTGTTGCAGCTGTACATTTACATTCCTAATTGCTTTGTTTATCTAATAAGTGTCGCTGTGTTTCACCGCTCGTCCGTCTGCATCAACCACTGACTGAAATATACAGAAAATACCACAATGTCAAATATTTATAAGCAAAAAGGATTTTTAGATCTTTCTATAAATATTAATGTTTAATTCTTTTGCTTTTTTTTATCTTTACATTTGGTCTGCACAATCCAATTTAATTTCCATGTCAATAAATGAATAAATGTCACTATATATATATATATATATATATATTTGTTCATATACACTAAAAAAAAATTAAGATTTCTATTTTAAATTTCATTGAAAAATATAATAGTTAATAGTTAAAATATATAATATGCAAATATCAAACTGAAGAAAATAAAGATTAGGTTTTATGTTTTTCTCAAATTATGGGAAATTAAATGTACATTTATGATCAAATATATTAACTATATATTTATACACACTCATAGATGCTAAAAATGCCATAAAATTGAATTGAAAAAATAAATAAATTATAATAATTAAAAAAATTATATATATATATATATATATATTAATTGTACTAATTTAGTTTAGTAAATGACACGTTATGAGACTATTAAAAAACAGATAAAATATTTAAGTGTTTATCCATATCAGATGTATTTTCCAATTAAAAATAAATCACATTTATACGCATTCATAGATGCTAAAAATTCCATAAAATTGAATTGAATAAAAATAATATATATATATATATATATATATATATATATATATATATATATATATATATATATATATATATATATATATATATATATATATATATATATATATTTAACATAGATAATAGATAATATAGTAATAAAGATTAGGTTTTATGTTTTTCTCAAATTATTAGAAATTAAATATGTACATTTATGATCAAATATATTAACTATATATTTATACACTTTCATGTACACTCGAAAATATTATTTTAAGATTTATGTTTTTCAATTTTATAACAAATTTCCATCGGAATGAATCGAGAAATCTTTAACAAAAATGTAAAAAAAATATTTTACATTATAAACATCTAATTTAGTTAAAAATGACATTTGACAATTAAATATAAAAAATAAGATAAAATATTTATTTAAGTGTTTATCCATATCATATAGAGTTAATAGTTCAAATAAAACTATAGGAATTCAAATATATGAACTATAAATATATACACATTCATAAATGTTCAAAAAATCGGGAACTGGGTAATCTTGTTTTTTTTATTTAATTAAATAAATGTATATATTTAAATTGTACTAATTTAGTTTTGTAAAAAAAAAAATATCACGTTGTGAAAATATAAAAAATAAGATATAATATTTATTCATCATATTGAGTTAATAGATAAAATAAAATTAAAGAAAATTAAATATGTACAATATATGATCAAATATATGAAATATAAATATATACACATTCATATATGCTAAAAAAATCCCTAAAATTGAATTGAGAAATCTTAATTTTTTTATATTATATATATATATATATATATATTTAAATTGTACTAATTTATTTTGGTAAATGACATGTTATGAAAATATTAAAAATAACATATAATATTTATTTAAGTGTTTATCCATATCATATAGTGTTAATAGTTAAAATTAAATTAAAGGAAATCAAATATATGAACTATAAATATATACACATTCATAAATGTTAAAAAATAAATGAAATAAATACATATAATTAAATTGTACTAAATAAGTTTTGTAAAAAAAACAAATAGCACGTTATGAAAAAATAAAAATTAAGATAAAATATTTATTTAAGTGTTTATATCATATAGCGTTATAGTTAAAATAAAATTAGCGAAAATTAAATATATGAACTATAAATATATAAACATTCATATATGATAAAAAAAATCCCTAAAATTGAATTGAGTAATCTTATTTTTTTTTTTTTTATTAAATTAAATAAATATATATATATATATATATATAAATTGTACTAATTTAGTGTTGTAAAAAAAAAAGACACTTTATGAAATATTAAAAATAAAATAAAACATTACATTGTATGGCCATATCAGATTTAATAATATCCTAAATACCAAACTATGGTATTTAGGGGGGGGGCTAAGCCTAATTTAATTGCACTAGTTTATGTCATTCACTTCTCCAATATGGTGATTAAAAGCCGTGTGGTATCGATCTAATATTAGAGTTATTTAACAGAGGGGCAACTCACCGCACCCCTAATCCCCTCAGAACAAACACCACATCGAAACTCATCATTTAACACCTCCAAACCCCGCGTGTGAAGCTCCCGCGCCCGCGCGCGCAACCGAGAGCCCCTAATCTAATCATCCGACGTGTGAAGAACACCTGAGAGCTGATGTCTGGCGAGGAATCCACATCACGGAGTTTGCGCAGTGCATCTGATCCTGCACTTATTCAGCCTCAAGTGAGATGTGGATTGAGGACGTCTGGCACTGAGATTTGACAGGAGCCCCCGAGGCCCCCAACAATAGAGCCGCCTTAATGTCCCAGAGGCCCCCAAACTCCCTCAAAGTCCCTCTTTTGCGTTCCAAATCGGGCTTTCATTACAAACTAAACATGTTTTTGAGTTATGCATTGAATAAGCACAATATAAATCCAATCTTACTCTTTGACAGGATGCTCTTGACGGTATCCGCGCGCTCGTGCTCCAGATAATCCGCGGGTCGCGTGACGTTCACTTTGAAATTCCGGTAGAGGTGCATCATGTATGTGGATAAGTGATGTCGGGCTCGGTCCGGTCTGGACGCCAGAGGCGAGATATCCCTCGTGCCAGGCAGTTGACTATAATGGTGCTTTCCAAATACCCCCAGAAGCAGAAGTTGGCAGCAGATGAGGCGCAAAGCTCCGCGCGCATGCATGATTGAGACGAGAATGACAGGTCGAGGGTGCACGAGAGCTTATATACCCCCCATCCCCGTGTCGCTTCTGCATATTTAACAAGTAGCAGAGGACATTAAAGGAAATTGACATGACATGACAGCTCATCATCTATTCGTGTGCTAATGTGGCGCGCATTTTACAATGAACCATTAAAACACCTTGCGCTGGTGACGTCACCAAAGTTGCTTTTGCCCTTTGAAGACTCAAGTCAGGGCCATTTACAGGGTCATATATGTTACTTTACTCGTATCAATGTGGAATTAAACATTACATGTATACATGAAAGACTTATTTCTCTCCTCTTTTTAAATTTTTTCTCGGCCTTTGTTAATATATTAAATATACGTCCATATAGGCCTACTATATAGGGTACATATATTTATTTTCATTAACATAGCAATATTTTCATATATGCATGCACTCAGAAAATATTTAGACTCGTCCCGCATTTTCTCTAAAACAAGCAAAAATGGAGGTTCCAGTGAGGCACTTACAATGGAAGTCAATGGGGCCAAATTTTGGATGGGTTAAAGGCAGAAATGTGACGCTTATAATGTTATAAAAGCACTTGCATGTGTTATTTGCGCTGTAAAGTTGCTTAAATCGTCATTTTTACGGTCGTTTTTTGGGTTTTAGGGTTTGTTGACGTTACGTCGTCATGGCAACGAAGTTGTAAAATTGGCTAACTTTACACAGATGCGGTCAGAAAGTGATTGTATCACGCTAAAATCATGTTTAACACACATATTGTTTACGTCTCGTGTCTACACTCTTGAAACAGCGAGTATTTTAACGTTGACGCTATTGGCCCCCATTGACTTCCATTGTAAGTGCCGCAACTGTAAACCGCACGCGATTTGTGCGAAATATGCCTTTACGCCTATTTTTAAGATTCACACGTTTTGGTTTCATTACCAAAAATTTCGTAAAATGTAGTTGTGCGTTATTAAACCAATTTAAATTAATAAAACGTTTTTATTTTTAAGTTTTATTTTATTTGTTGTCTGTAAAGGCCTAAAGATACTCTACGTACGTACGTGAACGCAGATGCAACTTGCAACGTACACTCGATTTCACGCGGCGTTGCGTTGTGAGATGCGGCAGAGTGCGCAATTCATAACCTAGCGCAAGTACGCGCTGTATTCTCAACGTTGCCACAAGGGGCGCTATATAACTGTCATGGGGGAGCAGCAATTCGAGCAGAGAACAAGTTAGTTCATACAACATATTTTACTGTCGTCTTTTATGCGTTGGCGAAGTATGTAAGTTTTAAGCCGTTATATTACCGATGTAGCACAATTTAACGATATCAAATGAGACATACTAAAATAATGTAAGATGAGGATACAAACACGTGTCTTTATAGTATAAATGTTGTTTATTCCATTCTTTTGAATTGTGTAATTTTTAATCAAATTAAAAAAATATTACTATAATACTAAATATACTAACCTAGTTTGGTTGATGATTAAATATGGTTAAAAAATATATATATATTTATTTTTATTTACAGGCTCAACAATATTATTATTATTATATTTGTATGCAAGATTATACCGTGGTTAATTTTTCCATTTTGATTTTATTTATTAAAAAAAAAAAAGATTTTTCACTTTCCATGCTTCTATGGAGCCCCTCCGCGCATGCTCAGAACCCACGAGTGACTCGTTTCTTGTGTGTGAATCCAGATTTTGTGTTTGTTCAGTTCACAGTGATTCTGATTTGAAGGCGGAGGCTGTTTCATTGAGATGGTGAGTGCTCAACTTTGCCTTTGTTTCTGTTGCGGCTTCTCTTTGCATGCACACATGTGGATGTTTCATGATGCTGCATTGGTGTAGATTTGAGCAGACGATTTGGTGATGATTAGAAGCTAACGCGTTCTTCCATGTATCGGCATTTCTCTGTTTGTGCATAAAAACAGCACGATTACGATCCATTCTGATCATATAAACACACTATAACGAATGCGTGATCTAAATAAACGCAATTGAACGCACACGTGACGATGCAGATTAGATAAATAACGAGAAATGCAATAAAAATGGTTGTTAGCGTTGAAAAGTTTTATACATTTTAGCGAATCGGTTCGTTTAAATGAACCGCGGGTCACTCGGCATTTTACATGTACATTTCTCCTTTTTACATATTTAGCGAAATACTGATATGGCTAGGTTTAGGTATAGATTGTTTTATGTTCCAAATATGTTACCAAATTCACAGTTTGATTTGAAAGAACGATTCGTTTGCGATCGTTGCTACTGGAGATTCGCGTGACGTTGAGAATTTTGATACATGTGAGCGAATCGGTTCTTTTGAATGAACCGCGACTCCATATATGAATCGATCTGTATTTTACGTGAATTAAATACTTAATTAAATAGTGAATCGTACCATGTTTTCGGTATGTTATAACGTGTATATAGATTGTGTTATGTTCCAAATATGTTACTCAGTTCACGGTTTGTTTAAAGAATTGATTTGGTTGAATGAACCGCGACTCCATAAACAAATCTCTCGGTATTTTACGTGAATTAAATACTTGGTGAAATACTGATATATGCCATGTTTTCGGTATGTTATAACGTGTATATATAGATTGTTTTATGTTCCAAATATTATACTCAATTCACGGTTTGATTTTAAAGAACCGACTCAAAAGAACGATTTGTTCGCGGTAGCTACAGGAGAATCGCGTGACGTTGAGAACCGAATCGCTTTGGTTGAATGAACCGCGACTCCATAAATGAATCTCTCGTTATTTTATGTGTTTTACGTTAATTAAATACTTGCTGAAATACTGATATGTGCCATGTTTTCGGTATGTTATAACGTAAATATAGAGCCTATTAGTTTATGATTCCAAATGTTACCCACTTCACAATTTGATTAAAAAGAACCGACTCAATAGAACGATTCGTTCGCGAATTGCGACTCGATTAAACTAACGATCGCTTACCCTGGCAACTTATTTGTATTTGTGTATCTTTGTCTTTTCTGTTTTGTTTTTTCCATGTCTATTTGTATTGTTGTTATGTTTTGTGATATTTAATAAAAAAATAAAATAAAAAAAATAACGATCGTTTAAAAAACGACCATCATCTTTTGATTTTTTAACAATTTTCGACGTTTTTGCTCTCAGACAGTTAGATTAAAACAGGCAAATTCATACAAGCTGACTGAAGTAATATGAAAAGATCGATTTGTTTAGAAAGTGAATCATATTTTACCACAAACCCCAAATTATCACTTTTATGATCTATACCGATACTTTAAAGTAAATTTGAACGTAAACATTATTAAACGGGCCTTGCCAAACCTGTGACCCGACCACCATTTAACAAGACATCATCTATTTCTTATTATTGAACATGTTTGAAACCTGCTCGGATCGTATCAATCCACATAAAAGCGGTTTGTTATTAGCCGACTGAAATGCTAATGTGCTGATCGAGAGTCAGGCGTATGAAGATTAATGATGATGATTGAAGTTCGTTAAACTCAATGAATAATTGATGTGTTTGAACTTGTCAGTAGTAGATTAGAGGATTGAGATGAAGTGGCTTTTATTTAGGTTACAGCTGGGGAAACAATAGATTAGTGACATTATCAAATGAGGCCATTTAATAGCAATACTACTGGTTTGTGTCTGTTTAGAAGCTGCATGCCAGAACATGAACGTATAGTCTTAATATAAACAAACTTGGAGAGAAATGCTATTCTAGGTCTTCCATTTGCTTTTAAAGTTCATAAGACCTTCATTTAGGAAAGACGGGACTTGTCACATCCATAACTATAAGGTTTTTAGTTAAAAGTTGCATACACTTTTGTTTCGGCAAGGACGTTTAATCGGGGCCGATATTTGGCGATTTGGCAATTATCTGTCGTGTTCGCTTGGTCGATTAACAGAAGTGTTAAAGAGCCTAAAATCGACCAATTTGTCAATGAATAGTCAACACTTTCTGTTTTCAAGGTTTTTTCTTTTCCGGTTTATGCAAATTTGAGTAAATAATGCTTAAAATCGTGGTGCCTTGGTTGCTCGGCGAGTAAAGTCGCTGAATATCACCCCTGGCGTTGCGAGTTTGAATCCAGGGTGACTCCAGTTAGATCTCCTAAGCAACCAAATTGGCCCGGTTGCTAGGGAGGGTAGAGTCACATGGGGTAACCAAATTGGCCCGGTTGCTAGGGAGGGTAGAGTCACATGGGGCAACCAAATTGGCCCGGTTGCTAGGGAGGGTAGAGTCACATGGGGTAACCAAATTGGCCCGGTTGCTAGGGAGGGTAGAGTCGGGAAACGATGACGTTAAGAAACTGAAAATGCATTGATTTCGATACTGTTACGCCTCCTGTCTGGAATGGCGTTTTCCTCCATTGAAAATGGAACATTTCGAAAACGCTCTTCATTACCAC
Organism: Moxostoma hubbsi; assembly: GCA_032164185.1. Taxonomy (NCBI): domain Eukaryota; kingdom Metazoa; phylum Chordata; class Actinopteri; order Cypriniformes; family Catostomidae; genus Moxostoma; species Moxostoma hubbsi. The sequence goes on from JAVLUX010000035.1 coordinate 1,361,779, forward strand.
ATAATTTGGGAAGTGATTGGTAGAAAAACGTAAATGGGGTTTTACACGAAAACAGATTAGGTCATGCCTAATCCATTTTCACGTATAAACACGTTGATTTTGCCATGTTTATGCCTCGCATCTACGGTGGAACGCCTTTTTCCTTGACCAAAAATGGAGCGTTTCGAAAATGCTCTCCATTACCACATACTTTGGAAAATGATGATGTTAGAAAACTGACAATTGAGTGTCCAGACTAATGCGTTTTCAAACCAATTTAGCTGTGTTTAAGCCTCTCATCCACTCCGGAACATATATATATATATCTCTCCAATTTGGAACGCCCAATGCGCTCCGAGTCCTCGTGGCGGCGTAGTGACTCGCCTCAATCCAGGTGGCGGAGAAACAATCTCAGTTGCCTCCACGTCTGAGACCGCCAATCCGCGCATCTTATCCACGTGGCTTGTTGAACGCGTTACCGTGGAGACCTAGCGCATGTGGAGGCTTCACGCTATTCTCCGCGGCATCCACGCACAACTCACCACACGCCCCACCGAGAGCGAGAACCACATTATAGTGACCACGAGGAGGTTACCCCATGTGACTCTACCCTCCCTAGCAACCGGGCCAATTTGGTTACCCCATGTGACTCTACCCTCCCTAGCAACCAGACCAATTTGGTTACCCCATGTGACTCTACCCTCCCTAGCAACCAGACCAATTTGGTTACCCCATGTGACTCTACCCTCCCTAGCAACCGGTCCAATTTGGTAGCTTGGGAAACCTTGCTGGAGTCACTCGGCACACCCTGGGTTCGAACTCGCGACTCCAGGGGACGTAGTCAGCGTTTTTACTCACCGACGCAGTCGTTTTCTTAAGATTCAAACCGAATTTACTTTAGTATGTGGTACCGTAACGGGTGTGACGGGGGTGTTTTCAGTTTTCAATAACATTCTTATTTCCAAACCGAACAGGAAAACGTTCTTCCTAATGGACTCCCACACAAACGCATGTGTCGGATTTCCAGTTGGAAACGGATGTTTAAAACACAAAGCGCCTTCATCAGTGTGACAGAATGTAAACGATGGGCTGCAGGAAAAGGGCAGGTAGCCATTCTATATTCACAGCCCGTGAGGGAGTTTCACAGGAAGTTTAAATGCGGTTTACTCCATCAAAACATTACCTAACTTCCTCAAGCAGCTCTCTTCTGTTTTGCTTCATTTTTCTAAATAATTCCATAAGCATATTAAGCAAAGCAACATTTCCTTCACAAAGGCTTCACTCTATATTGCTTTTCTTGTTCCCTTTTTAATCATGAAGTACAACTAGGACAAAATGTAACAAAGCCTCATAAAAACAGAAATGAATGATTTCCGCTCTCTTCCTCTCGTTTCTGTAAAGGCTTTGCCCTCGCCCCACATTAAAGGCTTGTGTTTGTTGTATTGCATTGTCAGGTTCATCAGAGCCGTTAGATTGCAGTAGGAAGGAACAGGTGTGGCTGAGCTTTATTCTCACATGAACATCTGTTTGACTCCAGCTAGACCTTCTTACAGAAATTATTCTGCTTTAAAGGACTAATTCACTACATATGTCCGCTAAAATGTAACCTTTTACGCATCCTCATGTCTAAAGCCCTTTAAAATCACAGTAACCTATTGGCAGGTGGCACACATGCGTCATTGCGGGCATATAAACCGATGTGCCATTATGATTTTTTGACTGAAGTGAATAGAGCGCGTCTCGTTACTTTACCGTAAGATATCAGTAATGATGCAAGCAGGCCTGGACTGGGATGAGAAATCAGCCTGGGATGTTACATGGCAACTGACCCAAAACTTGTTGAGGGTGGGGGGGGGGGGGGGGGGGGGGGTGTTAGCTGTCCTCCGGCGCCATTTTGTGGTCCATTCTGCATAACGCGCCGGCTCATTTTAGCTTATCTCGGACCATTCTGCACATTTCGCGGCCGACCCAACGGCCCGCTCGGTTCTCCCAATGTCCAGTCCACCCCTGATTGACAAAAAGAGCATCAGCCCACTGAGAAAATGCCCGGTATGCCAGATTACCAGTCCAGCCCTGGCAGCAAGCGTACACAACATCTCGTTCCTCCTTTTCAGAGAACCAAGGGTACGGTTGTAACCAGTTCGTTCCCTTTGAAGTCATTCACTTCGATGCTGCAACCATGTTGTCATGAATGATGAGGCTCTCCCGAGTTGACCCAGCACTTGAGAGGCCTCGAATATAACAAACCCAATGGGGTGATGGGGTCCGCGGTGGCCGTCAAACCCAATGGGGTGATGGGGTCCGCGGTGGCCGTCAAACCCAATGGGGTGATGGGGTCCGCGGTGGCCGTCAAACCCAATGGGGTGATGGGGTCCGCGGCGGCCATCAAACCCAATGTGGTGATGGCGTCCGCGGTGGCCGTCAAACCCAATGGGGTGATGGTGTCCACGGTGGCCGTCAAACCCAATGGGGTGATGGCGTCCGCGGCGGCCAGCAAACTCAATGGGGTGATGGCGTCCGCGGCGGCCAGCAAACCCAATGGGGTGATGGGGTCCGTGGCGGCCGTCAAACCCAATGGGGTGATGGGGTCCGCGGCGGCCGTCAAACCCAATGGGGTGATGGGGTCCGCGGCGGCCGTCAAACCCAATGGGGTGATGGCGTCCGCGGTGGCCGTCAAACCCAATGTGGTGATGGCGTCCGCGGTGGCCAGCAAACACAAGGGCTGCTGAAGCTAGCTTGAAACTCGTCAAGCATCGGAGTGTGTTTGTTGGCCAGACACTCCAAGATGGTCACATAGTCGAGTTTCATTCCCAAGAAGGAAACCAAACGACTGGCCACCAACACCCTCTGACCAAATTGACTTGTAGACCCAAATGTGCCTTTGTGCTAAAATCAACCATTCCTCGATGTTATTCAGAACACAGATGCCGCTCAGCCTCAACAGAGCGAGCGCCGCGTAGACACGTTTCGTCAATGAGCGAGAAGCTAGGGACAAGCCAAAGGGCAGGTCTTTGACTGGCATGCAGTTCCTTCGAAGGCGAATCTGGAGTGGTGGTGGTGTAGTGGGCTAAAGCACATAACTGGTAATCAGGAGGTTGCTGGTTTGATCCCCACAGTCACCACCATTGTGTCCTTGAGTAAGACACTTAACTCCGAGTTGCTCCGGGGGGATTGTCCCTGTAATAAGTGCACTGTAAGTCGCTTTGGATAAAAGCGTCTGCCAAATGCATAAATGAATCTCAAGAATTGCCCGTGACGAGGGGCTACTTGCACAGGTCGTTTGACACACAACAGTCCAGAGGACGGACATGAGACAAAATCTGTGTCCGAGTAACCATACTGAAACTTTGCAAGTGTCCGGTTCAAGCGTCTCAAGTCCAGATGGGGCCTCTGCTGGCACTGCCTCTACCAAGCCTTTTGGGAGGTGATTTCGTACCTCTGAGCGCAAGACCGGCGTGTCCCACACCGTCATGACGGAGGACAGAACGAACGGCATTGAAGGCCCCATCGCCTAAGCACATAGTCACAGAGGTTCTCCTGTGTTCACCGGTATCTGAGCGCCACCCACTCTCATTTTTTATTTGAACATGCCAAACAGTTGGCATGGAGCCAACAACAGTGTTGCGACCACGCATCTTTAATTTCGCTCCCGACAATCGTCCATCTTTGGTGCCAGAGTGAACAGTTCGTTGAGGTCCACGCTGCGTTGTACTCAAACCATCAGGAACACTTCCCTTGCCCAAAAGGAGGTTTCTGCTGGGACGTGGGCTGGAGAGCACAATTTTAGGCTTGAGCCATGAGTGTGAGGTGAGTAAATGATGATTGAGCTTCTATATTTGGCTTAATTATTCCTTTACGAAAGAGTTTCACTGATAACATTTCAGAGCTCATGTTAGTGTTTTTGAACAGAGAAGGTCAGAATCACATGACAAGAAGTTTGTAAATTCTCCAGTGAATTTGTGTATGTTTGTGATTTGTGGTTTTGTGATGTAGTGCTCTGACCACTGCAAATTTATCAAAGATTGAGATAGAACAGCAATTTCCTGCCTCACCCTGTTGCCACATGTTGTGTGTGCGTGTGTGTGTGCGCACGTTTCACAAAATTGCTCTTTACTGTATTAGTGAATCACACATACTGTACATCTTGGACTACCAAAAGTTTACTCCGCACCCCTGTACAGGGGTCCCAGGAAAACCCAGTGATTCTGAGGGGCAGGAATAATCAGATTGCTTGGGTTGTTGCACATTATCTGATTTTGGGTTGAAACATGGTAACGTTTTTAAACGGATCTGAGAGTACTACAGTATTATTGATGGCTGAAAGCATAATCAAACTATATTTGCTAAACGTTTAAGGAGCCAAAGTAAAAAATAAACAAACCAGGGACACTGGACTAGCGTTAAATTCTGCGAAGATCTACGGCAACTGATTGCATATTGACTTAAAGCTTAAGTATACTTCGGTTTTCCACACTCCTTATCAGATTTCGTAATGTCCCTCATCCACACCGGAACACATATATATATATTTTATTTTCTCTCCAATTTGGAACGCCCAATTCCCAATGCGCTCCAAGTCCTCGTGGCGGCGTAGTGACTCGCCTCAATCCGGGTGGCGGAGGACGAATCTCAGTTGCCTCCGCGTCTGAAACCGCCAATCCGCGCATCTTATCACGTGGCTTGTTGAGTGCGTTACCGCGGAGACCTAGCGCATGTGGAGGCTTCACGCTATTCTCCGCGGCATCCACGCACAACTCACCATGTGTACCACTGAGAACGAACCACATAATAGTGACCATGAGGATGTTACCCCATGTGACTCTACCCTCCCTAGCAACCGGGCCAATTTGGTTACCCCATGTGACTCTACCCTCCCTAGCAACCGGGCCAATTTGGTTACCCCATGTGACTCTACCCTCCCTAGCAACCGGGCCAATTTGGTTACCCCATGTGACTCTACCCTCCCTAGCAACCGGGCCAATTTGGTTACCCCATGTGACTCTACCCTCCCTAGCAACCGGGTCAATTTGGTTACTCCATGTGACTCTACCCTCCCTAGCAACCGGGTCAATTTGGTTACCCCATGTGACTCTACCCTCCCTAGCAACCGGGTCAATTTGGTTACTCCATGTGACTCTACCCTCCCTAGCAACCGGGCCAATTTGGTTACCCCATGTGACTCTACCCTCCCTAGCAACCGGGCCAATTTGGTTACCCCATGTGACTCTACCCTCCCTAGCAACCGGGCCAATTTGGTTACCCCATGTGACTCTACCCTCCCTAGCAACCGGGCCAATTTGGTTACCCCATGTGACTCTACCCTCCCTAGCAACCGGGCTAATTTGGTTACCCCATGTGACTCTACCCTCCCTAGCAACCGGGCCAATTTGGTAGCTTGGGAAACCTTGCTGGAGTCATTGAATTCGTTCGTATTCGCTCGCGGTCAAGGGCATAATTTGAAAGGCTAATCGTTCAGCAGTATGTGGGAAAACCACTAATCGGTTTTCAGTTCCCTAACGTCATAATTGTTCCAAGTTTGCAGTTATGGAGAGCGTTGTCGATGGAGGGATGCGCTGTGTGAACAAGAGGCGTAAATGTAGTGAAATTAATGCACTTTTTTTGTTTGTTTTCGTTTCCTAACGGCATCGTTTTCCAAGATTTGCGATTAATGGAGCACGTTTGAAACGCTGTGGATCAGAAACGTAAACGTAGCAAAATCGATGCCTTTTTAAACGAAAATGTATTATTATGGATGAGGCCTTGGGGGCTGTCCAGACCGAACTCGTGATTAGTCATATAGTCAATTAAAAGTGACACAATCGGTCTGTAAACAAATGTTGGAAAAATTACTCGTCATGCACAAAGTAGATGTCCTAAACGACTCGCCAAAACTATAGTTTGCTAATATGAAATCTGTGGGCAGGTTAAAAAATTAGTTATGTCATCAACATAAGTGTATGTAAACTTCTGAACTGTTGATAAACATGTCCCATTTCACTCATTTCAGCAATTCAAACCTGCGCTGAGATTTGCTGTGTTTACTCAGCTGTGTGTGTGTGTGTTGACAAACAGAGACGGGGCTTCTTAAATGCTCACGAATGAGGTAATTAGTGTTATGTACTAACTTACGAGAGCCGTGGGTGAATTACATGAACTCGCATGCTGTTAGATTGTTGTGGTGTTTGGTTTGCGTTGAGTGTGTGTGTGTGTGTGTGTGTTGAGAAAACGGTCACACTGTGGAGAGCTTTCAATTCATGTGATAATGTGTGTGTGTGTGTGTGTGTGATGCAGCCCGATGTTGAGTAAGACAGTGAGGGCCCACCCACACATCCTCTACACACGCTCGGATTTACCATGCTTCCTTTCCTGAGATTGTGTTTGTGTGTCGGACGCTCGCTGTCAGCTGTCTTTATAAGGACCGACTACTAATCAAGAGACCGACGGCCCTAAACGCACACATGTGCGGTGCCTCATGGCACAGCTGAGTTTGTCCAGTCCAGATACCTTTTGGGCTCTCTGCCTGTCTGTTGGACCTCTGCTGTGGATTTAATGGTGCTTGGGCGTGGGCTTACAGGTACTGTCAGAGCTTTTGTGTGTGTGTCGGGTAAATTGAAGTATGTTTGAAGGAGTTATATGTAGTTTTTTGTTGTATATGGGTGTGTTGGACACGCTTGACTTGAATTTATATTTCTCATGATCTTAAAAACCTAAAGGCTTATTCTTAAATACTTGAAATGAGTTTTGCGTAACAAATGTCTTTTTAAATGGATGGCACTGTCCATTTGTTTTACATTGTTTTACATGATTTTAGTCGCTATATATTTCTCAAACGTAATTTTTGTTAGCGGTACACCGATATATCGGTTTTACTGATTAATCGGTGCCGATTGTTGCTTTTTGGAGCCTTCGTTTATCTGAAAAAAATAATGGTGATAGTTGCCGAACGTTTTTTACAATTCTTTTCTATTTATATATATAGAGTCATTTCAAAATAAGAGTCTTCGTTTTTTTTCCAGGCATGTTTAGTGTTAAAAGTCCTATGCACCAAATCTTTATTTTTCTGATTATTATTATTATTGGGATATTAATTGGAAAAACAAACTACATCTGGGACTTTATTAATGTTGGACTATGAACTGATTTTAAAAACTGTCGGCCGATTAATCGGTTATCGGTCTTTTCTACCACCTTAGTTATCGGTGTCGACCTATAATTTGTGTTCATTTATAGTTTTGGTGACTTTTATTCTAACATGTGAAAAATGGTCATAATAAAGAATAAATAGGTGTGTCCACACATTTGATATGGTAGTAAGTCAGCCGGTTGTCACAATATAGACCAAAAGGGGAGGAGTTCTGCTTGTTACACTGCTACTAATTGATTAATCTAATAATACCATTTATTACATGGCTATTAACCAGATAATCTAATAATCCCACCTATTACGCTGCTGCTAACCAAATAATCTAATAATCCCATTTATTACACGGCTACTAACCAAATAATCTAATAATCCCACCTATTACACTGCTGCTAACCAAATAATTTAATAATCCCATTTATTACACTGCTGCTAACCAAATAATCTAATAATCCCATTTATTACACGGCTACTAACCAAATAATCTAATAATCCCACCTATTACACTGCTGCTAACCAAATAATCTAATAATCCCACTTATTACACGGCTACTAACCAAATAATATTAATAAACCCACTTATTACACGGCTACTAAACAAATAATATTAATAAGCCCACTTATTACACGGCTACTAAACAAATAATGTAATAATCCCACTTATTACATGGCTACTAAACAAATAATATTAATAAGGCCATTTATTACACGGCTACTAACCAAATAATATTAATAAACCCACTTATTACACGGCTACTAACCAAATAATATTAATAAGCCCATTTATTACACGGCTGCTAACCAAATGATATTAATAAGCCCACTTATTACACGGCTGCTAACCAAATAATATTAATAAGCCCACTTATTACACGGCTGCTAACCAAATAATATTAATAAGCCCACTTATTACACGGCTACTAACCAAATAATATTAATAAGCCCACTTATTACACGGCTACTAACCAAATAATATTAATAAGCCCACTTATTACACGGCTGCTAACCAAATAATATTAATAAGCCCACTTATTACACGGCTGCTAACCAAATAATATTAATAAGCCCACTTATTACACGGCTGCTAACCAAATAATATTAATAAGCCCACTTATTACACGGCTACTAACCAAATAATATTAATAATCCCACTTATTACACGGCTACTAACCAAATGATATTAATAAGCCCACTTATTACACGGCTACTAACCAAATGATATTAATAAGCCCACTTATTACACGGCTACTAACCAAATGATATTAATAAGCCCACTTATTACACGGCTACTAACGAAATAATATTAATAAGCCCACTTATTACACGGCTACTAACCAAATAATATTAATAAGCCCACTTATTACACGGCTACTAACCAAATAATATTAATAATCCCACTTATTACACGGCTACTAACCAAATAATATTAATAAGCCCACTTATTACACGGCTACTAACCAAATAATATTAATAAGCCCACTTATTACACGGCTACTAACCAAATGATATTAATAAGCCCACTTATTACACGGCTACTAACCAAATGATATTAATAAGCCCACTTATTACACGGCTACTAACCAAATGATATTAATAAGCCCACTTATTACACGGCTACTAACCAAATGATATTAATAAGCCCACTTATTACACGGCTACTAACCAAATGATATTAATAAGCCCACTTATTACACGGCTACTAACCAAATGATATTTATAAGCCCACTTATTACACGGCTACTAACCAAATGATATTAATAAGCCCATTTATTACACGGCTACTAACCAAATGATATTAATAAGCCCACTTATTACACGGCTACTAACCAAATGATATTAATAAGCCCACTTATTACACGGCTACTAACCAAATGATATTAATAAGCCCACTTATTACACGGCTACTAACCAAATAATATTAATAAGCCCACCTATTACACGGCTACTAACCAAATGATATTAATAAGCCCACCTATTACACGGCTACTAACCAAATAATATTAATAAGCCCATTTATTACACGGCTACTAACCAAATAATATTAATAAGCCCACTTATTACACGGCTACTAACCAAATGATATTAATAAGCCCACTTATTACACGGCTACTAACCAAATGATATTAATAAGCCCACTTATTACACGGCTACTAACCAAATAATATTAATAAGCCCACTTATTACACGGCTACTAACCAAATGATATTTATAAGCCCACTTATTACACGGCTACTAACCAAATGATATTTATAAGCCCACTTATTACACGGCTACTAACCAAATAATATTAATAAGCCCATTTATTACACGGCTACTAACCAAATAATATGAATAAACCCACTTATTACACGGCTACTAACCAAATAATATTAATAAGCCCATTTATTACACGGCTGCTAACCAAATAATATTAATAAGCCCATTTATTACACGGCTACTAACCAAATAATCTAATAATCCCATTTATTACACGGCTACTAACCAAATAATATTAATAAGCCCATTTATTACACGGCTGCTAACCAAATAATATTAATAAGCCCATTTATTACACGGCTGCTAACCAAATAATCTAATAATCCCATTTATTACACGGCTACTAACCAAATAATATTAATAAGCCCACTTATTACACGGCTACTAACCAAATGATATTTATAAGCCCATTTATTACACGGCTACTAACCAAATAATATTAATAAGCCCATTTATTACACGGCTGCTAACCAAATAATATTAATAAGCCCATTTATTACACAGCTGCTAAGCAAATAATCTAATAATCCCATTTATTACACGGCTACTAACCAAATAATATTAATAAGCCCATTTATTACATGGCTACTAACCAAATAATATTAATAAGCCCACTTATTACACGGCTGCTAACCAAATAATCTAATAATCCCATTTATTACACTGCTACTAACCAAATAATATTAATAAGCCCATTTATTACACGGCTACTAACCAAATAATATTAATAAGCCCATTTATTACACGGCTACTAACCAAATAATATTAATAAGCCCATTTATTACACGGCTACTAACCAAATAATATTAATAAGCCCATTTATTACACGGCTACTAACCAAATAATATTAATAAACCCACTTATTACACGGCTACTAACCAAATAATATTAATAAGCCCATTTATTACACGGCTACTAACCAAATAATATTAATAAACCCACTTATTACACGGCTACTAACCAAATAATATTAATAAGCCCATTTATTACACGGCTACTAACCAAATAATATTAATAAGCCCATTTATTACACGGCTACTAACCAAATAATATTAATAAGCCCATTTATTACACGGCTGCTAACCAAATAATCTAATAAGCCCATTTATTACACGGCTACTAACCAAATAATATTAATAAGCCCATTTATTACACGGCTACTAACCAAATAATATTAATAAGCCCATTTATTACACAGCTACTAACCAAATGATATTAATAAGCCCATTTATTACACAGCTACTAACCAAATAATCTAATAATCCCATTTATTACACGGCTACTAACCAAATAATATTAATAAGCCCATTTATTACACGGCTACTAACCAAATAATATTAATAAGCCCATTTATTACACGGCTGCTAACCAAATAATATTAATAAGCCCATTTATTACACGGCTGCTAACCAAATAATATTAATAAGCCCATTTATTACACGGCTGCTAACCAAATAATCTAATAATCCCATTTATTACACGGCTACTAACCAAATAATATTAATAAACCCACTTATTACACGGCTACTAACCAAATAATATTAATAAGCCCATTTATTACACAGCTACTAACCAAATAATCTAATAATCCCATTTATTACACGGCTACTAACCAAATAATATTAATAAGCCCATTTATTACACGGCTAATAATTGAAAAGCACATATAGAAAATTCAACAACATTCAGAAAAATAATTTTTGCTGTTTGTTCAGTTTACTCAATTAAAATAAGGTACATGATAGGGAGCGAAAAAGTACAAATTAAATGTTGTTTTATGTGTTTTGTGCTAGAGGAAAATAAAGGTGGATACTTGGTAGTGTTTAATGTTTTGTTATGTTGAGATTTAGAAAAGGTCTATAGTCTATAGTGTGTTATATATGGACCTTATTCACGACAGCGCCATCTTTGATTTTTAATGGGAATATCAACGAAGCTTTGAGGGATGGACCAACACGATCTCGTGAAAAGTCGTACATAATTTACGAGTTGGCTATTACGTACGTTCTCGTACAATGTTGTTCGTATAAACTCGTACAACTTCATCACGTGCAAATTGCGGGACGTCTAATGCGGAAGTTAGCGAGTTCCGCGCACGACATACTTATTAATATTAGCCTTTACCCAAACCCCTTATCTAAACGTAACCAATCAGTAGAGTGTGTAAACATGACGGGACGCGGTTGTGTGTGACAGAAGCAAGTTATTAGTACGCGAGTATTAGGTGGAAACGTTGTTCAGCGACGTCATTGGCTGTAGAGTTCACTCGCGCGATATCATACGAACTAGCCAAGAGTTACATTGACGCAGCTAGCTCTGTTGGGTTTTCCCCATTCTAATAAGTTCTTTCTATACAAAGTGTTTGATTGATCATATGCATATTGCATTTAGCCTTGTGGGTACTCCTGCTGTCTGGTACCTTAGACGATTTTGGGTTGTGACCCACCAGCTGAGAAGAGAGCGTGAGAGTGGTCAAAGTATGTGGATGGCGAATCTGTATTTTCATTTTGGGCTGAGCTCAAAGAGCTGTTCAGAATAACTATAATTATGTGCTATTTATGTGTGTTTGTCAATGAGAGAGGATGCCCAAATTGTAATGTGGCGTTCTGAGAATATCTGCAGTTTTTAAGGAAATACTTCATCCAAAAAATGCAAATTCTGTCATTTCTTGTTACCCTCATGTTGTTCTAAACCAAAGTTCCTTTTAAGGCAAGTCAGGTCACTATGAGGCAATCCTGGGCAACTATTTTCTGTTCTTCATTGGGGAAAGAGCAAAATCTCAAATGCGTGGTCAAGATTGCGTTCCAAGTACAATATTGTTAATCGGGAGTAAAATCGGACATTTGGGATCATAAATTGTGCTACTTTAGTGAGTTAATGTATGGACCGTTACCATGATAGGAACACCATTATATTCTTTAAAGTATCTTGGAGTTTTCCTCCGTCTCATGCTCTTGAAGTATCACACATATCGACAAGGTGTTGCAATACAGGAAGTTGAGTGAGGAAGTTGGTTTTTCCGGGGCTGCAGGGTGTTCCGAAGTTCGGAAGATGCTCGTGAGCTCTGACACTGTGAATGGAGTTGAAACGCTAACTATAACATTCCAGAAGTCTTCAATCTATAATGATTAAATCCCAATTAAATGATTTCTTTTTTGATATTTCATGCGTTTGGATTGCACGGTTTCATATTTGAGTGCGAGTAGTTCCCTGTTGAGGAGGAAATGTATATTTGTGGAGAAGTGCTGGTTTTGTAACTTCTCTCTTCACGTACAGATGAACATGTCGCAGTATATAAAATCAGAATGAGCTTTTTTTGCCATCAAGTGTTCTTACACATACAAGTTATTTGTCTTGGTGACAGAAGCTTCCAGTGCACAAACAATACAACAACACAGAGATGATAATAAAAAAAATAAACATTTTATAAAAATAAAAAGTGCATAGAATAAATAAGTATATATAGAAATACACAAGACAAAAAAAGTATGTATTTTTATATGTATGTGTGTGTGTGTATATGCGTGCGTGAGCGTGCATGTGTGTGTGTGTGCATGTGTGTGTGTGTGCATGTGTGTGTGTGTGCATGTGTGTGTGTGTGCATGTGTGTGTGTGTGCGTGTGTCTGCGTGTGTGCGTGTGTCTGCGTGTGTGCGTGTGTGTGTGTCTGTGTATGCGTGTGTGTGTGTCTGTGTGTGTGTGCGTGTGTGTGTGTGTCTGTGTGTATGCGTGTGAGTGCGCGTGTGTGTGCGTGTATGCGTGTGTCTGTGTGTGTGCGTGTGTGTGTGCGTGTGTGTGTGTGTGTGTCTGTGTGTATGCGTGTGTGTCTGTGTGTATGCGTGTGTGTCTGTGTGTATGCGTGTGTGTCTGTGTATGTGTGTGTGTGTGTATGCGTGTGTGTGCGTGTGTCTGTGTGTATGCGTGTGTGTGCGTGTGTCTGTGTGTATGCGTGTGTGTGCGTGTGTCTGTGTGTATGCGTGTGTGTGCGTGTGTCTGTGTGTATGCGTGTGTCTGTGTGTTTGCGTGTGTCTGTGTGTTTGCGTGTGTCTGTGTGTATGCGTGTGTGTGTGCGTGCATGGGTGTGTGCGTGTATGCTTATGTATATATGTGTGCGTGTGTCTGTGTTTGCGCGTGTGTGCGTGTGTGTATGCGCGCGAGCGTGTGTGACTGTCTGTGTGTGTGTGTGTGCGTGTGTGCGTGTGTCTGCGTGTGTGCGTGTGTGTCTGCGCGTGTGTATGCGCGTGTGTATGCGCGTGTGTATGCGCGTGTCTGCGCGTGTCTGCGTGTGTGTGTGTCTGTGTGTGTGCGTGTGTGTGTGCGCGTGTGTGCGTGTGTCTGTGTGTGTGTGTGTCTGTGTGTGTGTCTGTGTGTGCGCGTGTGTGTGCGCGTGTGTGCGTGTGTCTGTGTGTGTGTGTGTCTGTGTGTATGCGTGTGTGTCTGTGTGTATGCGTGTGTGTCTGTGTGTATGCGTGTGTCTGTGTGTATGCGTGTGTCTGTGTGTATGCGTGTGTGTGCGTCTGTGTGTCTGTGTGTATGCGTGTGTCTGTGTGTATGCGTGTGTCTGTGTGTATGCGTGTGTCTGTGTGTATGCGTGTGTCTGTGTCTGTGTGTATGCGTGTGTCTGTGTGTATGCGTGTGTCTGTGTGTATGCGTGTGTGCGTGTGTCTGTGTGTATGCGTGTGTGCGTGTGTCTGTGTGTATGCGTGTGTCTGTGTGTATGCGTGTGTCTGTGTGTCTGCGTGTGTCTGCGTGTGTCTGCGTGTGCGTGTATGCGTGTGTATGCGTGTGTGTGTATGCGTGTGTGTGTCTGTGTGTATGCGTGTGTGCGTGTGTCTGTGTGTATGCGTGTATGCGTGTGTGTGTATGCGTGTATGCGTGTGTGTGTATGCGTGTGTGTGTCTGTGTGTATGCGTGTGTCTGTGTGTATGCGTGTGTCTGTGTGTATGCGTGTCTGTGTGTATGCGTGTGTGTGTATGCGTGTGTGTGTATGCGTGTGTGTGTGTGTGTGTCTGTGTGTATGCGTGTGTCTGTGTGTATGCGTGTGTCTGTGTGTATGCGTGTGTCTGTGTGTATGCGTGTGTCTGTGTGTATGCGTGTGTGTTTGTCTGTGTGTGTGCGTGTGTCTGTGTGTGTGCGTGTGTGTGCGTGTGTGTGCGTGTGTATGCGTGTGTGTGCGTGTGTCTGTGTGTATGCGTGTGTGTGCGTGTGTCTGTGTGTATGCGTGTGTGTGTGTGTGTGTCTGTGTGTATGCGTGTGTCTGTGTGTATGCGTGTGTCTGTGTGTATGCGTGTGTCTGTGTGTATGCGTGTGTGTTTGTCTGTGTGTGTCTGTGTGTGTGCGTGTGTCTGTGTGTATGCGTGTGTGCGTGTGTGTGCGTGTGTATGCGTGTGTGTGCGTGTGTCTGTGTGTATGCGTGTGTGTGCGTGTGTCTGTGTGTATGCGTGTGTGTGCGTGTGTCTGTGTGTATGCGTGTGTCTGTGTGTATGCGTGTGTGTGTGTGTGTGTCTGTGTGTATGCGTGTGTCTGTGTGTATGCGTGTGTGTGTGTGTGTCTGTGTGTATGCGTGTGTCTGTGTGTATGCGTATGTGTGCGTGTGTCTGTGTGTATGCGTGTGTGTGTGCGTGTGTGTGTATGCGTGTGTGTGTGTGTGTGTGTCTGTGTGTATGCGTGTGTCTGTGTGTATGCGTGTGTGTGTGTGTATGCGTGTGTCTGTGTGTGTATGCGTGTGTGTGTATGCGTGTGTATGCGTGTGTCTGTGTGTATGCGCGTGTCTGTGTGTATGCGCGTGTCTGTGTGTATGCGTGTGTGTGTGTGTGTGTCTGTGTGTATGCGTGTGTCTGTGTGTATGCGTGTGTGTGTGTCTGTGTGTATGCGTGTGTCTGTGTGTATGCGTGTGTCTGTGTGTATGCGTGTGTCTGTGTGTATGCGTGTGTGTATGCGTGTGTCTGTGTGTATGCGTGTGTCTGTGTGTATGCGTGTGTGTATGCGTGTGTCTGTGTGTATGCGTGTGTCTGTGTGTATGCGTGTGTGTATGCGTGTGTCTGTGTGTGTGTGTGTGTGTGTCTGTGTGTATGCGTGTGTATGCGTGTGTCTGTGTGTATGCGTGTGTGTATGCGTGTGTCTGTGTGTGTGCGTGTGTCTGTGTGTATGCGTGTGTGTGCGTGTGTCTGTGTGTATGCGTGTGTGTGCGTGTGTCTGTGTGTATGCGTGTGTGTGTGTTTGCGTGTGTGTGTGTGTGTGTACAAATACAAATCTGATATGTATAGAATCAAGGGAATGTAATGGCAGAATATGTTGGATAAATATAAATAGAATAAACTGTGTTTTGCATATAATTATTGGGGCAGTTTTAGCAGTTCATGAGCTGGATAGCTTGAGAGAGAATTTTTTTCCTGTGCCTGAGGATTTTAAGACAATCAGTCACACACACACATACCTCTTTATTAGGTACACCTGTCCATCTATTATTCATGCTAATCAGCCGATCAATAGATTGGTCCGGACCCATTCCGAGTAACTGTTGTGTGTGAAAATCCCAGGAGATCTGCAGTTACAGACATACTCAAACCAGCCCGTCTGACACCGACAATCACGCCACGCTCAATCACTGAGATTACGGAAAAGAGTTGCGCAACCATCCCGTGGGAGACCCGTGTTTGGATCCCGCGTTGAATCCAGGAAGTAATCGCGATCACAGTCAGTGACTAGCGTGATTCCAAAGTTGCCTTCCCCCCCCCCCCCCCCCCCCCCTAACATTAAAGTGTAACTCCACTGATGGTTAGGTTTGGGGTTGGGGGGGGGGGGGGGTGTATGGGACAGGCAATTTTTTAAATATGCATTCCTCTTCAACTCGTCTTTGGCGCCCCTCTGTGGACATTTGACATAGAAAATGGAGCTTGCCCGTGCTCAAATGCCCAACAACACTCACCGCTTTGGCTAATGGGGCAGTGTTTCGCATTTCGGTGAGCAGAAGAGGAACCCTACAGTTTCCGATCTCAACGTGAGATCAGTCTGGACTTTGCGGGACATTCAGTGCTTGGCCTTGTGCTGTTGAAACATCTCTTATGACTGACTTTTAGATGATGTTTTGAGTTTTATCGGGTGACTTCCACAATGTGAGACAGAGTGAAACTGAAATCTGTCCATCAGACGTTAAACTTTGGAGTCACTGCACTTCCTGTGTGAAGTGGGTGTCTTGTTGTGTAAGGTGTGTCACCAATAACAGACTTTGGGGTTTCAAACAGGACAAGAGGTAAAAACGACTCGTTAGGCTGAAACGAAAGAGAATTTTCTTTGAATTTAGTAAGTCGTAGATTGATTTTCCATTTAGTTGTCTCTTATTTCTCTTATTTCAAAATCTCTTATTTCAATGTACTAACTTGTGACGTGAATATTAGCATGCTAAATAGATCCTGGTTGGAAGCACTGACTCATTCACTTTAAAGTATGCAGCACATGCAGACGGCTGGTCCATGCGGTAATTATGTCGGGCGGGAAATCCAAAGTGTGGGATCGTTTCGAGAGGGTAAAGGATGGCCCCCAAGGAGGTGACATGCAAACGCTGCAGGCAAACGTTCATCGACCTCAAACATGGCTTCTCATTTGAAACGCATTGATGCATGGCCGCTCGCTCCAATGCTAGATAACGGTATCTCGGCGAGTATTTACGCTGACTATCACTCCTGGAGTCGTGAGTTTGAATCCAGGGTGTGCTGAATGACTCCAGCCAGGTCTCCTTAGCAACCAAATTGGCCCGGTTGCTAGGGAGGGTAGAGTCACATGGGGTAACCAAATTGGCCCGGTTGCTAGGGAGGGTAGAGTCACATGGGGTAACCAAATTGGCCCGGTTGCTAGGGAGGGTAGAGTCACATGGGGTAACCAAATTGGCCCGGTTGCTAGGGAGGGTAGAGTCACATGGGGTAACCAAATTGGCCCGGTTGCTAGGGAGGGTAGAGTCACATGGGGTAACCAAATTTGCCGGTTGCTAGGGAGGGTAGAGTCACATGGGGTAACCAAATTGGCCCGGTTGCTAGGGAGGGTAGAGTCACATGGGGTAACCAAATTGGCCCGGTTGCTAGGGTGGGTAGAGTCACATGGGGTAAACAAATTGGCCCGGTTGCTAGGGAGGGTAGAGTCACATGGGGTATCCAAATTGGCCCGGTTGCTAGGGAGGGTAGAGTCACATGGGGTAACCAAATTGTCCCGGTTGCTAGGGAGGGTAGAGTCACATGGGGTAACCAAACTGGCCCGGTTGCTAGGGAGGGTAGAGTCACATGGGGTAACCAAATTGGCCCAGTTGCTAGGGAGGGTAGAGTCACATGGGGTAACCAAATTGGCCCGGTTGCTAGGGAGGGTAGAGTCACATGGGGTAACCAAATTGGCCCGGTTGCTAGGGAGGGTAGAGTCACATGGGGTAACCAAATTGGCCCGGTTGCTAGGGAGGGTAGAGTCACATGGGGTAACCAAATTGGCCCGGTTGCTAGGGAGGGTAGAGTCACATGGGGTAACCAAATTGGCCCGGTTGCTAGGGAGGGTAGAGTCACATGGGGTAACCACCTCGTGGTCGCTACAATGTGGTTCTCGCTCTCTGTGGGGCGCGTGGCAAGTTGTGCGTGGATACCACGGAGAATAGCGTTAAGCCTCCACACGCGCTAAGCCTCCACACGCGCTACGTCTCCACGGTAACGCGCTCAACAAGCCAACGTGATAAGATGCGCGGATTGACGTTCTCCGACGCGGAGGCAACTGAGATTCGTCCTCCGCCACCCGGATTGAGGCGAGTCACTACGCCGCCACGAGGACTTGGAGCGCATTGGGAATTGGGCGTTACAAATTGGGGGAGAAAATTAATGTTTTTACTTCGTCGGCCAAATTGTCGCGATAATGTCGTGAATATTTGATATCACCCAGCCGTACTACTATATAGTAAAATGTCATATTCAGTGTTCAATTTGATCAATGATGCTCTGCTGCGCTGTATTTGACATGTTTTGGATTGTGCTGTGAGAATCTGAAGCACCTTTGATTTAAAATAATGCGAAGGTATGTCGAAACTACCGATAGACCGACATATATCGGCCTATATTTGGCCATTTTGCCGTTTATCGGCAGTGTTTAACTTTCCCTTCTGTCAATCAGGTCTGTGCAAGTTTTTTTTTCTTGTCAAGTTTATGCAAATTTCGAGTATATATATTGCAAAATAAAATGAGTGTTTCTTTCACTTAAGAAATGTTTTGTGTATTATGTTTATTGCCATTTATATCGGCCGTCCTGCTTTCTAGATACCATTGGTTAAACCCATAGCCCTACCAAGTGACATGCATTTTTGCCAAAATTCACAGCCTTTGACATTAACGCCAAAAGAAAAGCATTTTCTCCCTTTTAAACGTTTATGTGCCCATTTATTTTGATATTTATTAGAGTGTAAGTTGCATTTTATTATTAGCATTTGACTTGCGACCACTGATTTTTAAGTATGTGACAGAGAAACGGGCCTCTGTTTGTCTGTCCCAGTGTCTCTGGCCTGTTTTAGAGGCTATTTCATGCATGGAAGAGTCTGCTGTAAATCATCTAATGTCTGATGCATGTGTGTCTGTGTTACTGAGTGATAAACATCTTCTGTAACATCTCTTAAGAATGAGAAGCGTTCTGCATCCTTCCTCTGATTAGCCCGTTCAACCGCAGATGCATCCTGCAGCTGTGCTGCGCTTCCTGTCTGCAGCGAGACCCTTTTGTGCCAAGCGCGTCGTTCCTGCTTCGACTTCACTAGCAGAATTTCAATACATTGTGCGGCGGGAAACGGACCGGCCATCTGTGTGTCCTCGGCTGTTTTCCTCATCTGTGGTCTGAGTGCAGTTGACACTGGGAGGTTTGTTTTACATGTGAATGGGCTGAAGTAATTGGATTTGTCACAGTGACAAACTTGACTGGATGTAGAGACGATAATAACCTAGTTTACATCCACTTTTCACGCTGTTTTGCTAACGACAATGTGAAAATGCGTAAAATAATTATTGCGAAATTTGCCGTTTCCATTCAAATGACCATTTAGTGATAAAAATGCTGTGCGTGATGATGTCATGCTTAAAAACAGTCGCGTAAGTTTTAGTTTATCGCTTAAGAAATCTGCCCTTAAGCCATTTCCATACAGAAATGCGTGTATATCGCTAATTCTGTTGGCTATAGCTTTCGTCTCCCAGATATCACTATTCCCCCACATAAATCACACTTATTCTTTCGTGTCGACACCTGAATGGTGTGGAAAAGCAACTTTAATAAATAAACGGATGCCTACCGTGATTAAATGAATCGCAAAGAGTGGCCGTTCATTTGTTCTCCTTGTACTTGTCGATAACCGGTGCATGATACGAGATATTTGTGTTGGCAGGGAGGGGTAACCTCCTCGTGGTCGCTATAATGTGGGGCTCTCGGTGGGACGCGTCGTGAGTTGTACATGGCTAGTTGAGCACGTTACCGTGGAGACCTAGCGTGTGTGGAGGCTTCACTGCTATTCTCCGCAGTAACGCGCTCAACAAGCCACGTGAGAAGACGTGCGGATTGACGGTCTCCGATTCGGAGGCAACTGAGATTCGTCCTCCACCACCCGGATTGAGTCACTACGCCACCACGAGGACTTCGCGAAAATCACAAAAAAACAATCGAGAGATGGTAAACACAAATGTTAAGTGACTAAAACGGCTGGTAAATAATCAGATTGCATTTTCGGCATATTGGCTAAGAAGTTCGGCAGCGAGATCCATGTCTCGCTGCGTTCTGTGTCAAAGTTTGGTTTGACTCATTTTGTAAAATGTGTCCAAAGATGAGATCCACGACACCTTTTCTGTTCTTTACAAAATAGAAATGTAATTCTAATTACACATCTTGCACATATGACGCAGAAAAGAACCGGTCCGACTCGTCGCTGCACTGCTGCTGTTCTTAAAGGGACAGTACTGTTTTAGCACATCATGTCAGTGGAAATACTTTTAAATGTATCTATATGCAATATAACAATGCAATTTCTAGACATCATATTTATTGATGGAATATGTGCAATCTGTACATTTTGTAAAACCTAAAATGTGGCCCAAATGATGCAAAACTGATGATAAAATAGTTTTTGTGTTGACCAAGATACTACATACATACTGGTATTAAAATCTCCAGTGTGCCCTTGAACACCTGACACAAGTAAACACTCCTGTAAATGCTAAGAAGCCGAGAGTGTCTTTAGAGGTTGTGTAAACAGGCCCGCTGATGGATTGTTTATCAGAGAGGATGTTTGTGAACTTTCGTCTGGCGGGTCGTGGGTGGGATTGTAGGACAGAAGTCGTTCTGCAGATGTTAT